>VZTO01001683.1:21709-65074 GCA_013400615.1 Syrrhaptes paradoxus
TAAATAAACAAGCCTAAGTATCCTGGACAGGTTGGGAGGTTGTGTGATCAGGATATATACAGTCTGCTTCATCTAATATACCTCACTTTCTAATTAGTCAATTTATGAATCTTTGTGGTCAAGTGAAATGATACTCAGTTATGATTTGCTAATATGAATAGTGTTGAGATAATTAGCTCTGATTCCCTGTCCTTTTGTTTTTATTTATTTTAATTAAGAGCACTTGCACATTTACACTCTTTCTGAGAGAAGGAAATATGATAACATAACTGAATTTATTATCTGTTAATAATTTGTTGTCTGCCCAATAGTTCAGGGTTTTTTATATCAGAATAAATTCACTATGACATTCTTACACTTCTATTGCAATTGGAGGAGAAATTTCAGACTCTGAAGGGCATAATGGAATTATCTTTGCCTTTGGGACAGGTGGCACACAGCTGTTGCAGCATAGACTTCAATGCACAGTGTATTTTGAACCCTAAGCTTGAGCCAGTGACAAGACAGTTTCATTGCTGAGGGTCCCTGAACTAGTTAAAGGAAAGGTAACTGAGGCATGTTTGACCCTGTTTCATATTAATGTCTCTGACTGTTATGTAGATGTGCCCATAGATAATTATGGACATAATTTTTCATCCTTACCATTTACAATGATTTCCAAATGCAACTAAGCAAATGACTTCTATATTTACAAATCTTCATTAATTTCTGCATGTTGTCTCTGTATCTCTATCCCTTGATGTGCTGGAAACTCATCTCAGAATTTGACAGTTCTGTTCCATGGAAAGTACACAAAAAATACGGCTATTGTGCTGTCCAGCAAAAATAAAAAGTCAAAAGTTTAAAAGTTGCCATAACATGGTCTTCTGTGGTTTTTTTATATAAATGTTTACTATTGTAAAAGAATTCTTTTTATTATGATGAAGGATTTAGATTTTTTTTTCTCTGACACTTTGTAGACAAACAAGCAAACTAAGAAAGAAACTAAGGGACAACGCCTATTGCAGATAGTAAAATAGTTTTTAAATATGAAGAATTTTATCCTGATAGAAGTTAATGCATGTGAAAAGGTTTTGTGCTTTAGGATTGTTTAAATCCTGTATAATGTGTTTGACAAACAGATCTCAAATGAAGTACAAACAAGAGAGCTACTGAAGCAGTGGAACAGCATTCTTTGGAGTTTGCAATGTCTGCAGGTTCTAGCAGATCCTATCTGCCGGACAAATGCACCAAATTCATTTGTTGTATCTGACAAGCATAAATCTTCAAGTAAAACACACCTTTCATTTGCTGCTGAACAACAACAGAATGTTGCAGCAGGAAATTTCATAATAGCTTGAATTTAAAATTGATATTAAGTTTGGAAAGATTTTAGGGTCTCAAAGATATTACTTTAGGGGTGAATTTATGTTCTGGAATGCAGACACTTTACTGTATAAATTAACGTTGATTGTATAACCTTGTGATGTGACTGGAAGAGTGGGGCAGGAGTGCTGTAATTCTCATGCACTACAGAAGGCATGGTGTTATCCAAATCCCAATGGTACTCCACTGAATTGATGAAATTACCGGGAAGGCCTAATTAAAGCTGTTCAGCTCAAATGTATTGATGTATTACATCTATTACGGTTTGGTTCAATAGGTCTACCCTGTGAATGCTGCCATGCCTGTAAAGCAAACTAAACAGACTGCATAAATAATGCTGGAAGGAAAAGAGACGACCATGGAATTGAAGCTGAATCATTCAAAATGCAACAGGCTGCCCTGTGAGCTTATTTTCACTTAATCTTATATAAATAAGAATATTGCTTATATTTTATCAAGTGAGAAAATATACAAGCCTTGAGATTGAAAACTGCTATGTATTTGACAAGCATGACATTTTTGACTCTGTTATTCAAAATGTTTCATTCCTGAAAATGAAAAGGTTCTTCAGAGATAACTTCTCTTTCTATGATTAAAACATCTCTGTATAGTAAATCCATTATAATGAACAGGAATTTTAGTCATACAGTGTTTCATTTGTATCTGATTTCTTTTGGTAATAAGTTGTTAAAATTTTATATTATGTTAACTCCTTCTGCAGGAGTATGTAACTTCAAGCATACTTATAGTTTGGCTGCACAGTTTTAACAGAAAACTGATGTAGAAAACGATTTGACCTATTCTGTTGACAAGTAGTGAATTCACCAAATATATAGAGTGAGAGGGACCAGTACTATTCACAAAACGAGTCTGAATTCATTTGCTTGTCTTTGTCTACAAGAAGTTGGGTAAGCTTTATCAAAAAATGTCAAATATCAAACTTTGGTTTGTTTAGACTTCTAGAAATGTTAAAACGTTTCTGCTTACTGTTTAAAATAAGTATGAGGTTTTTTTCTTCTTTATAATTTGTCGTATGTCTAGAAAAAGGAAAATGTTATAAAAATAGTTAGCCTGAAAATGAGAAAAACCCCCTACATTTTGTTTTAGATAGACCAGACTAGCTGTGGCACTTTAAGGCTTAAGTTTTTTGTTTGATAGTTTAAAAAAATTTATATGTGAAAGATTTGCTTAAACCTCAATTGCATTTCTCTTGCTTTGTTTTTGTCCTGTCAAACTGAAATGTTCATAATTTCCCTAGCTCTTCTGTACATCATGTCATAAAATTTTAAGTATGTTTATCTACACCTAATTTGGGTTAATTTTTAAGTCTGTCTTAGGGGCAGGATGCATAAACCTACCTGAGAAGAATATATGATTTAACATTTTTTTCCTCCATGAGGTATGGCTTTTTTACACAACAAAGAGATCCCAGATAGCTAAGTTCTTGCGTCTTTTGGGGTTTGTACTTAGACTAAAAAGGAAGCTATAGTAAAACCATAACTTTATAATACACTGGGACTACCTATTTTTCCATAATTCATTCTGATCTGTCATACAAAGAAGTTATAGCCCTATATACTGGCAGTTTAGGATCAGATTATAGATAATATAACATCACAAGTTAGGGCCTATAAAAAAAACCAGAGACTTAGCAACACGGCTAGATTCTATAATTTGTAGGAGCCCAAAGTAGCATGAGATCATTTTATTGACCTCAAATATAAAATATGGCCCCTTGTGAACAAAGTGGTAATCTCCCTTTTTGTTTCCTGAGAAGTACAGCTTTCTGATAAACTGTGTTCTCTCATTTAATGACAATGGTGTTAGCAATTATTTATTTTGTTCTCTCATTTGAAAAACCCCTGTGACTGATGGAAGGTGTGTTTTCAAAGATCAACTCATGGAACCAGTGAATCGCAGGACTGCTGAATTTGGAAGGTACCTCAAGAAATCACCTAGTCCGATCCCCCTGCTCAAAGGAGGATTGACTGCAACAGGTTGCTTGAAGACATGTCCAGTCAGAATTTGAATATCTCCAAGGATGGAGACTCTACAACTTCTCTGGGCAACCCAGAATTTCTCATAGAAGCCCCGAGTTACACATCTTTCCCATTAGTTGATTTCAGGGGGGAAGTGTTTGTTTCTGGTTGGAGAGTCTGCTCTCAGGATGAAAAGGGATTAGGATGAATCATCAAATAATATTCAGATTAACTCATAGCTTGCAATATGACAAATGTGTTATTATTGACCAAATGGTGATCTTGAGACATAACACCTCTGCAGTAGAAGTTCACTGCTGATGTGCTTAATGAGTATACAGGCTGTTTTTTTGGTATTTGTTCTATACTTCAGGATGGCTCTGTAACCCCTCTGGCACAAGTTTTACGGTGGGACTGGTGTTGTGGTTGGTACTTAAGTGGTCTAGAAACAGAATGGAGAAACATTCTTGCAACCTTATCTCTCATACATATATCCATGTGTAGAAAACACTGCCTGGACCTTAGATTTCAGACCCTTCTAAGTATGTAACTTGACAAGCAGAACTGCATTTAAGATAGGTGTCCCATTAATATATAGAGAAAATCTTATGTCCTTGGTCAAATAACTGAGAAACAAATATCTTTTAAAACCTGAGCAGACAGCAGGCTTTAAGAAAGATATTAAGACAATCACACAGAAATAGATGTTAGCACAGGTGCCACAAGGAAACTTGCTAGCACAAGCCAAAGCATTGCAGAAGGGGTGCATCTTGAAGCTCCAGGACAGCAATTTCAGAAACACTCTCCATCGTCTACAAGTTCCCTGAATTAAATGGAAATGGTAATTCTGCTTAGATGGCTAAAAATTTAGGTTGAAGAGCTTTTAGAAACAAAATGTTTTTAAAATCATACTTTTGATCCTGGCTTTTCATATGTCTTTCTGTTTCTTTTCTGTATTTTTGATCCAGATATTTTTTTTTTTTTTATCATAAGCCTCATATGGTAATACCTGTATCAAACTAGATGATTTTTAAGGTCCTTTTCAACACAGGCCATTCTATGATTCTATGATTATAAGGTGTCTTATTTTGCTGAAATTTTTTATTCTACTCAGGGAAAAATATATTACACTGGTATAAGTACCTTTTTAATATATATGCCCATATCAGGAAGTTTATTTTAATAAAATTCTTTTAGCTGTTCTGTGCAGATTTAGGATTTGTAGAGTTTCTTTAAGATTGAAGAAAGCCTCTGTAAATAAATTACAAACATGTTTGTTTTCTGCAAATAAAATGGCTACTTGGAAAACCATATGAAATTCAGTTGAGTTACCTGGAATATGCCAATTACAGTAGTTATCACTTTGTGGAGAGGAAAAAGAGGAGGTTATTTCTAAGTAAAACAATCAAATGAGAGCAAGTTAAAAAATAATAAATTAATTATGATCTGGACTAAACAAAACCAAACTAAAACCAGAAAACAACATACACACGGAGTAAGAAACATCAGTTTATTTAAAAACTCCAAATCGTTAAAGATAAACTCGATGGCTTTATATTAGGAATATGAGATTAATTTTGTTATTATGTGAATTAATATAATTCAGTAAATCTAACACATGTCTCTTTTGAAGCAGTTTCATAGTCTTATCTGAAACTATGTCAGCCTGCTTTGGATAGGTGCACTTTTGTAGACGGAGTACAGGAAATTCCTAACAATACAGCAATGAAAAACCTCAATGGTGTAATATATAGTACTGTAAATATATAGTACTGTGTTACCTTTAGATTTCTTTGCCAATTCCATTAATTGGCTGTAAGAAGCAGTAAATAAGAGGTTTACAAGATGACAAAACAGAGAAATTATACTAAAATGGGTAAGAGTGATAAACATCACGGAGGTCAGATAAGAAAGAAACAAATTTTATTGTTGGACACAAAATAGCTGAACAGAATTTCAGAAAATACAGGTAAAAGAGAAACACATCTAAAACATGTCTATAGAATACATAAGGAAAATTTTTAATTATTATACTGAAAGGGACCTTGGAATGATAATGAATAACCATGCCTGCTTGAAGATATTGCAATGTATACTCAGTATGTGTTCGAGCTGTGTATTTTTCTAAGATAGGACATCTCTTACATATGTCTTCAGTTTTAAACAGAAGAGCTGATCTGAGCCTGTACAAAGAAATATCCTGTCAGTCAAGTGGAAAGTAATTCTGTCTTTGTGGAATACCACCAGATCCACCTCTTTAAAAGCCAGTAGTAGTCTTTCTTTCTTCTTTTTTTTTTTTTTTAATTAACTCAAGATTACATTTCTTGTACATAAAATGTCAAATTGACTTTCGTGGGCTCCAGTAATTTATAAGGATTTCAGTACTGAAGTATGTCTTTATAGTTGCGACAAAGACACTTAAAAGGGGTTAGCAATTTTGAGTGTCCGAGCAAATGTATCTAAAGAAACTGATTTTCGGATGAGATTGCTTGGAATCTTTCTGGATAAAGGACTCTTTAAAATCAACTAAAACTGGGACCAGGCTATACACCTTTTAAAGAGCTTACATTTCAGCGGGTTCCCTTCCTTCTCCCCTCTCTCTTCTCCTCCTTCCTCCTCCCTTTACCATGGCAGTGATGGTGACAAACATTATTCTACTATTACAGTATCCAGTGTGAGTTTCCTTCTTTGAGTCCTGTGTGTGTTATAAATGGAAATAATACCTCACTTTGTTTCAACATTCTTCTAAAAAACATCCATGATTTGATATAACCTGATGAATCCGTTCTTCATTCACCTGTTCATATGGAGATGTGGTTATACCACATTTTGTTTTGAAAATCTTCCTAAAAGGCTCAGTAGGGGTCAGGACTCTTAGAATTACATACATAATTATTAATAATACTGATTGCTAAATTTCATTTCTGTTAGCTGGATGTTATAATTGTATTTATATCAATATTCAAGCTGTGCCAGTTCTGAACAATCCTACCTCCAGCTAAGATCACAGAAAATGATGCACAACCTCAAGCTAACATATTCTTAATCTCCATATTGAGTACAATGCTGCTACAGTGCATGTTAATGTAAAATTACTCAAAAACATCTTGAAAGGTACCATCTGCCTTTTCTTTAAACCTTTAGAGATGTACTGGTACAGCAGGGTGTCAAGGAAGGAAGAGAGAAGGCACAACTATAATTTTATTTTATTCAAAATGATTTTAAAAAATTTCAGTCAGAGGGCTTTCACGCTTCTATCCTTGTCTAGAAAGCCACTCACCACATGACCCAAATTTAATTCAAGCTACTCATTTAAGCTTTAATCAATATGTCACTTGGCGGTGTTATACTGTGATGTTGTTTATATATTCAGTTTGAACTGTTTTTCACTTCTGTGTAATAATATTTAGAAAATAAGCCTGTTTATGAACATCCTAGCTGTCACCTGTCATGGATAAATAGCTTCCAAAATGTGGCCAATTAGATTAATATTTATGTTTATTCACACATATTAAGGTCTCATGACACTAACCAGAAAGTTGTTTCCTTGCATGTTTCTCCTTCACAAAACATGAGTCAGGAAGTTACACTTGTTGCCCAGCTGCTTAGCTCATTCCCTAAGGACCCTCTTCAAAAAGGGGAAATAAAACACCACTCTATCATGTGGAATAAACCACCAATGCACCATGCGAAAGCCTGGTAAGACTGTCTTTCAAATAACCATTGTTACACAGAGAGCATCCATTTTGTATTGACAGTGATTTGGCAGTGAACACAGAACAAGTATTAACCTTCTTTTGACAACGGATTTTTCTTAATTGCATTACAGGTCATCAACTGAATGATATCTGTCAAACTGTATGCAACCACGTCTGAGTAAATAGTGATTTCTGCACTTCAGGCTTTGCTTAACAGCATTTTTGTCTGAGAAATGCGAGCAACAAAATTCCCACCAACTGTTTCCATCCAACTGTTCTTAGATAATTATCTGTATCTTTACTTTGTGGGGTAATGGGGAGAAGCAGGGACACCAGTCATTTGTTCTGGTTTTGTTACAGGCTTCACATTGCTGTAGGTTAGAGTCTGCTTGGTCACATCACATGGCACAAGGCCAGAAATATAAGGTGAAATCATGGCAATTTTTTACGTATTGAAATAAGCAGTCACTTCTGCATGCTGCAAAACTGAACTACAAAAGTAAATTAGAAAATGAAGTTAACACTTCTGAGTTTCCAACAGCTGTGCTATGGATTTTTCTTATATTATAAAGATTCTTAGTGCTAGAATAATGATGAGAAATTACTAGCTGCCTAGTCATGGGTGTTTCTGTAAGTCTCACTTTCATTAACAGGCAATGTGTGCCTCTGGCTTATGGTTAATCTGTGGGGAACAATCACATCTCTGTCACATTGGTACCCAGAAGAACTCAGAGAATACATGTGAATTGCCAACAGCTCTCATGAGATTCAGGTAACTTACTGAAATACTTAACACTAGCTCTTTTGATGCATATTTATTTTCTCTTTTAAAATCTCATTCCCCACAGCAAATACATTTAGGCATATTAGTAAGTGGCCAAAACCAGAACTGTTTATTCTACCAAGTAATCCTATGGATTTTGCTGCAGTGGGATTCAGCTCTGTACCATCCATGATTAATATTTTGTTCTGCAAATTAAAACCCTCAGTTGTCAAAGCTAATCAAAGTATAATCTATTGCAATTTTTTATTCGGTCCCAAGTAATCAAAAGTAAATATTAAAATAGATAAAATGATTGCAGATATCTTAGAACAAGGTAGGTGGACCTCTGTTGTGTGTAATTTTGTATAAACAAAGGTCCATTTAATTTATCTTCACAAAACTTCTCATTACATTGACCTAAAAAAAAAAAACCCAAACATGAAACTAGAGTTAATGCCACTGAAACCAATGGTATAGATTGCTGTTTGGATTTTGAACTTTTTCAGATACAGACTTGTTTGATACTTACTTATGAATCTTTGTCTGCAAAAGGGGACTTTGTGAATCAGGTGCTTTCTGCTCACTGAAGTGCGTGAGTAAGAATGGCATATAAAATTCAAGAGATGTATTCAGTTTTCCAAATACAAAGATACCTACTGCCCTTTGAAAAACCCTTAGCTATCCCTCCTGGCCTCCAGCTGCTGCTCCAGGAATTCAGGAATCCCCATGCCAGCCCTGAAGTGGTGTCTTATACCTATATACAGGTATTCTGAAAACACTGTGTCATAATCACTGTGTCATAATTACTGTGCATCCACAACTTCTCTAGGAAATCTGTTCTATTGTCTCACCACCCTCACAGTAAAAAATTTCTTCCTAATATCTATTCTAAATCTGCCCTCTTCCAATTTAAATCCATTACTCCTCGCCCTGTCACTACATGCCCTTGTAAAAAGTCCCTCCCTATCTCTCCTGTAGACCCCCTTCAAGTACTGGTAGGCTGCTATAAGGTCGCCCCAGAGCCTTCTTTTCTCCAGGCTGAACAACCCCAAATCTCTCAGCCTATCCTTATAGGGGATGTGTTCCAGCCCTCTGAGCACCTTCATGACCATTCTATGGACCTGCTCCAACAGCTCGACATCCTTCTCGCACTGGGGGGCCCAGACCTAGACACAGTACTCCAGGTGGGGCCTCGCAAGAGCAGAGTAGAGGGGTAGAATCACCTCCCTCAACCTGCTGGCCATGGTCCTCTTGATGCAGCCCAGGATCCGGTTGGCCTTCCTGGCTGTGATCACACACTGCTGGCTCATGTTCAGTTTTTCATCTACCGATAGCCCCAAGTCCTTTTTCTTAGGGCAGCTCTCAAGCCATTTCCCTCCCAGCCTGTGTTTGTGCTTGGGATTGCCTCGACCCATGTGCAGGACCTTGAATTTGGCTTTGTTGAACTTCATGAGGTTGACATGGGCCCACCTCTCAAGCCTGTCAAGCTCCCTCTGGATGGCATACCTTCCCTCCAGCATGTCCACCACACCACACAGCTTGGTGACATCAGCAAACTTGCTGAGGGTGCACTTGATCCCACTGTCCATGTCGCCAACAAAGATGTTAAACAACACTGGTCCAAGTACTGATCCCTGTGGAACGCCACTCATCACCAGTCTCCATTCAGACATTGAGCTGTTGACCGCAACTCTCTGAGTGCAACCATCCAGCGAATTCCTTATCCAGTGGGTGATCCATCCATCAAATCCATATTCTTCCAATTTGACCACCAGGGTGTCAGTGTCAAACGCTTTGCACAAGTCCAGGTAGATGTTGTCAGTTGTTCTTCCTTTGTCCACTGATGCCGTAACTCCATCTTAGAAGGCCTCCAGGTTTGTCAGGCATTATTTGCCCTTGGTGAAACCATGCTGCTTACCAATCACCTATCCTTCATTTTCCATGTGCCTTAGTAGAGCCTTCAGGAGGATCTGCTCCACGATCTTGTCAGGCACAGAGGTGAGACTGACTGGCCTGTAGTTCCCCGGGTCATCTTTCTTACCCTTCTTGAAAATGGGGGTTATGTTTCCCCTTTTTCAGTCAGTGGGAAATTCACTAGACTGCCATGACCTTTCAGATATGATGGTTAACGGCTTGGAAACTTCATCTGCTACTTCCCTCAGGACCTGGGTATGGGTCTCATCAGGGAATTCTGGCAAACGTTTGCCAGCATCAATGCATGGAAGAAAAAGATACTCTATATGCTAGCCTTTTGCTCTTTCAGGAACACCAAAAACCCACCCAATTTGCTAATTCAGCCAAAAACTCAATCAAGCTTGTGTATTTTGATTTAGACCTGTTACACAGCACTAATTCTTACTTCCTTCCAAAATTGGTTGTGCCTTGATTTAGGAACACATAATCTCTTGCTTCATATTTTACATACGATTCAGTTCATTGCCTAATTTAGGACTTTTAGGTCAGATTGATCTCACCTAACACTATAGATTCACACATCGAAAATACATATTCATGGTGTACAGAGCTTTATAATAGACATAGCTTGCTGTCTAAAGCCCCTTTACAGAAACAGAGAATCACTTAGGTTGGAAGGGACCTTTAAGATCGAGTCCAACAGTAAACCTAGCACTGCCAAGTCCACTGCTAAGCCATGTCCCTAAGTGACACATCTAAACATAAGTAGATGTGGCTCCTTACAGTTAAGGAGACTCTAAAACTTGTTGTAATTATCTAAACATTGGCATCTAAAACCACTTGAGTTTTCCTAAGTTACCCTGCTGGGTTATTGACTACCTCTTGAGAAGGTCAGGAGTCTTCTGTATATTCTGTGTCTCATGAGAAGGTAATTTATAGATATCTCAGCTATACAGAGGTATTTCGAATGGCCCTAGTTACTTATCTGTGGGCAACAAAATAAGTAATACGTTAAAAGAAGACTAAATCTGCAGAGGGTAACAAGGCCCTCTTAATTTACAATAAGATTAATCATCCTTTGGAAACATCTCTAGCTTGCTGTGGATGTATGAGGAACATGGACAGCTAATGTAGTCTTAGATGGGAAAGCTTAGGTGACCTGAGTCCCTCCCTTAGACAGTAAAATGTAACAAATCCGCTGTCTTTGTTCCAACACTTTTTTTTTTTTCTCTCTCTCAGTGGAAGGGACTTTCTTTTTAAGGGACCAAATTGCTATAGCAATTCATGAATAAACATTAGTGCCATCTGGCATGTTTTCAACATGACTTGTTTTACTACACAATGCTTGCACTAGTTTTGATACAGTGACCTGGATAGTGTTATTTTTGACCCAGCTTAAGTGAGCAGAAACAGTACCAAAAATTACATTACTCATTTACCTGAGAAAGCATTTTTATAAGGTGAGACAAGATAATAACATTATATCATGATGTGAGGTTTGTTGCATTAGAAATAATAGTAAAAAAAATGTTCTCTGACTCTAATTTAAACTCTTACATGTTATGAATTCCTTCATTTAACTGCAAAGGTGACCTATAGCATAAAATTTCAAAACTGTACTGGAGTAGACATGGGATTTTCTGTAAATATCAGTGCAATAAATTTCAAATTGGAAACTTTTTCTGTGATGAATCGTATTTTACAAGGAAGGAACTGGACCCTGAAATGATGAACCGAATTAAAATTATATATATTTATTTTTTTTTACAAAACCAATGACACTATTTTGGCAATACAGTAAGTACTAATGAGCACATGATCCATCAAATGTTATATTCTCAGGTACGTCTCTGTGAATAGGTTGCACACGATCCAGAAGTTTAAGAGAGAAATTGTATTTTATCACTGCCTTGAGGAAGGTCTCACGCATGGCTGCTTTGGTTCCATTGAACAGAAGAAAGATCTCTGGAGTCTTTAGATCCATCCTCTAGACTCCTACAGGATGACTGACCTGTGATTCATCTTATTTACTGTGGTGTTAATGTGCCTGTTCCACTTCAGGGATGAGAAATTACAAAAAGTTCCACTGTGTTCAGTGGGAGGTTTTGGTACAGCTACATGCAAATACTGCACAAGAGTAAACCTTAATGTATACCCTTTGCAACTGTTACAACAAATCAAAGTTAATTGTCCTCATTTATTTTAAATAAAAAGCGTGGAACATAAGTACTTCAGTCAGTGTTGTAGAAAGCCACCATAGTAAGGATACAGAGACTTTCTGTAGAGTACATCAGTAATAAAATGATCGGTCTGGATCAAATAAAGCCCTCAGCTATGCTTCATGCTTAATTATGCTCAAAGTTATTCAAAGCTATTTGCTAGCTGTGTCTACTCTAATTTCTAAACTGATGTTCACAGGGCTGATGGAATGCTAAAAAACAGCTCATGGTGCTGGGCGGGATGACCAGCAGCAACACCAGAAACTAGAGGAGTTTGCTTTTTTGTATTTTACTTCCACTGACAGCGGTTAGCTGGTATATGGCTTAGCTGTCAAACAGCGTAAGTCCTTTTGGCGCGCTTGCAGCCGAATGGGCACAATGTGACTTGGAAGAAATCAGCTGACATAAGGTGGAATCGTCTGTGAAAGAGAAGAGGTCGTTGTTGGCTAGTTTTGTTAGATGTCTTGGGGAAAGAAAGAAGAGCGTCAGTCTCTGCATAGATCCTTACAGCTCTTTGGGATAGTAAGCCACTGACAATGACAAGGTGCCATCTGTTAAGAAGCTGTTCTGGAAGAAAACCAGAGCTGCTGGAGGATTTCGCTGCACTGCAGTCAGCAAGTGGCATGTTTGTCATATCAGGGGCTCGTGGGTGTCTGCAGGCAAGTGTGCCCTTACACACAGCGTCTTTCTGACCCAACTAGATAACAAGAGTGGTGAATCTACTATAATTATTTCAGAAATTCTGGCAGTTATTCTAAATATAAATAGCTGTGTTAAATCAGTAATCTCCACTTCTAATATCTTCCAGTAAAAACAGATTATTTCAGCAGGGAGTATTATAAAAATAACAGACCACTGTTGGGAGTGGTTGATTTAATACTTATTGCATGTAAAATTAAAAAAGTCACACTATCCAGCCAATCAATATCTTATGTATTCCTTTTAGACACATTTCTGTCAAATTTTCTTATAAACATGGCAAACTTTTGCTATTAAATCCCAAGGAAATCTATTTGATATATGTGGAACTTGAAAAATGTCAGATAAATTAAATATACTTGCCTAAACAAGTTGATGGTTTGCAGATATATCTGCATATTCCTGATTTTATCTTACAAAACAACCAGTTATGTTTTATGTCTTTGATTATTTAAGTTTAAGGAAAACAAAATTCAGTAAAATTTCAATTCTGCCACTCCTTGTATTATAAAAATAAATTAAAGAAACTTGTATTTCCGCCCGGAAAAAAAAAATCATATGTAGAGTATGCTAATGAGCTTTTTATTAGGGCAGGTTTTGCATTTAAAATATTCTGTAGACAGCAAGAATAATGATACTACTTTAATGTAGACTATGATGCAATGAATATGACTGCTATTAGAGGCTCTCTGCAAGTGATATTCTAAAGTCCTCTCAAGTCTGAATGGAACAGTACTAATACATAATAATATCTCTAATAATTTTAAATTATCTGTTACTCCAGACAGACTGGAATCATTCTGAGCTGGATCCATCACAGAATGATGGGAATTTTCAGAGGTCAGCTGGACCATGTGCAAATTACTCATTGTATATGGAGATAATCAGACTGACTGCACAAATCTCACATGGAGCTATACAGATTTTCCAAAACTGAGGCTGTGACCATAGATATCTGTTCACTAAATAGTTATATGGAACTTTTCACTTATGCTGCACACTGATGTCACTTGATGTTTTCTTTCATGTTATTCCTTTCATAAATCCGGAAGACTCATTCCACTGATGAATGGTCTCTTGCTTTCATATTGACCCTGTTGAATGGTCTGGGCACACTTTACTAGCATCTTGTCTGAGAGTCTGTTGAGCTTTGCCTTTATGTGGAATTTTCACCTAGCTAAGCAATGTGGCTGATGATATGCCATTTTGTTCACTTGCTGTCAACTACCTAATTTGTAGCAGAAAAAAAAATCTTGTCAATATTTTGCATGCTTATGGTTTTTGAAGAGCTTAGGAAAAGATATAAAGATATGTTATATACCTACTTCCTAAATTCAACTATTTTAATATTGGATTTAATTAGTTTCAGAGGACTATGTCTGCTTCTTTCCTAAATGTAGAGGCAGATTGCTTAGATACTTATTATTTCCTTTTTTTTGAGAAAGAGAATAATAACAACAGCATCATCAAAAAAAACAAACAAAGAAAAACTTCATTTACTATTATCCCTTGAGGGGTATAATGGTCTACATAATTGTCTTTTGGAAACAGTTAGATGGAGATGACAGAGAAGGGAATCAAAAAGGAAGGAGAAAAGAAGGGAGAAAAAGAGGAAGGAGTGTAGAGATGGAGGGAGGAACAGTTGAAGCAAAGATAATAGGGTCAAAGTCAACACACAGAGATTAAATCAATAAAGCTATGCCATTTTATATGACAAGTGGAATGGGATCTTTTGTGCATGAACTATGGATTTCTAGAATGAAACAGAAAAGTTAAAAAAGCCTGACAAAGAGATCTGTGGATTGCTACTTAGCACACATTTGCCCAATGTATTCCATGGGTTAAAAATCAGTCTTCATAATGTTTTGGAGAAAAGTCATCCTTTTTGAATATAGCTTAGAATGGTGGCTTCAGCTCAACCAAATTCAGGTATTTTCAGTATAGATGTCTGCAAGTAAGCAAGGTAGCTCAATTCATTTGACCACATAAACATGTCTAGCACCATTTGAGTGTATCCAGCCCAGTCTCCAGCTACCACTCCAGAACAGTACACACTTCCAAGAGATCTTATACAATATATTACTTCCATCTCCATATACATGTCATGAGTACTGCATGGCATCTCAAATGACACTAGGCAATTAAGTGTGGGCTGGTGAGTAGAGCTTTAGATCCTCTGACTCAAATGTGGTTTAAGTAATCCATCCAATGTGCAGAAAGGTACGTTGCAGTAGCCTACATTAAGTAAGGTGACTATAGTAAAATTCAAAAAGTTGCTTCAGTTCCATCATGGTTAAGGCATATCATTAGTCCACCTTTGCCTTTAAAGCCAAAGAAGGCTTACAAAAAGTTTTACACAAGATAAAGNAAAGATATGTTATATACCTACTTCCTAAATTCAACTATTTTAATATTGGATTTAATTAGTTTCAGAGGACTATGTCTGCTTCTTTCCTAAATGTAGAGGCAGATTGCTTAGATACTTATTATTTCCTTTTTTTTGAGAAAGAGAATAATAACAACAGCATCATCAAAAAAAACAAACAAAGAAAAACTTCATTTACTATTATCCCTTGAGGGGTATAATGGTCTACATAATTGTCTTTTGGAAACAGTTAGATGGAGATGACAGAGAAGGGAATCAAAAAGGAAGGAGAAAAGAAGGGAGAAAAAGAGGAAGGAGTGTAGAGATGGAGGGAGGAACAGTTGAAG
This sequence comes from Syrrhaptes paradoxus, assembly GCA_013400615.1. Lineage (NCBI taxonomy): Eukaryota > Metazoa > Chordata > Aves > Pterocliformes > Pteroclidae > Syrrhaptes > Syrrhaptes paradoxus. Next base: position 37,059 of record VZTO01001683.1, read on the forward strand.
CAAAGATAATAGGGTCAAAGTCAACACACAGAGATTAAATCAATAAAGCTATGCCATTTTATATGACAAGTGGAATGGGATCTTTTGTGCATGAACTATGGATTTCTAGAATGAAACAGAAAAGTTAAAAAAGCCTGACAAAGAGATCTGTGGATTGCTACTTAGCAAACATTTGCCCAATGTATTCCATGGGTTAAAAATCAGTCTTCATAATGTTTTGGAGAAAAGTCATCCTTTTTGAATATAGCTTAGAATGGTGGCTTCAGCTCAACCAAATTCAGGTATTTTCAGTATAGATGTCTGCAAGTAAGCAAGGTAGCTCAATTCATTTGACCACATAAACATGTCTAGCACCATTTGAGTGTATCCAGCCCAGTCTCCAGCTACCACTCCAGAACAGTACACACCTCCAAGAGATCTTATACAATATATTACTTCCATCTCCATATACATGTCATGAGTACTGCATGGCATCTCAAATGACACTAGGCAATTAAGTGTGGGCTGGTGAGTAGAGCTTTAGATCCTCTGACTCAAATGTGGTTTAAGTAATCCATCCAATGTGCAGAAAGGTACGTTGCAGTAGCCTACATTAAGTAAGGTGACTATAGTAAAATTCAAAAAGTTGCTTCAGTTCCATCATGGTTAAGGCATATCATTAGTCCACCTTTGCCTTTAAAGCCAAAGAAGGCTTACAAAAAGTTTTACACAAGATAAAGGAAATGAGAAAACGTGGCAAAGAAGAGGAAGAAAGGATAAATAGTATTTAAGAAGCATAGACTAAAAAGAAACATGATAGAAGAGACTATGAAAGAAAAATAAGACTCTTAACTTACATATTTTTAATTAAAAAGGAACAATATTCAGTGCCAGAAGTAAGCAAGTTAAACTGTGATTCAACAAAACATATAAAGATACGCTTCAGTTTCACTGAGACTTTTGCTGAATTTTACACAATAACACCTTTTCCACCTTGGCTAAGGAGGTTCATATGCTGTTGACTGATAGTCTTCAACTGTGTGCTGAGCCACAGTAACAGGAACAAAGCTGTAACTTTTATGGGAAAGCTACAAATAAAGATACTGCTTAGCAGTGTATGAATAGTCTTTGCAATTCTTTAGCACAGCAGTTTTCAAGGAGCTCTGAAAAATCATTTTAATCCCAAGGGTTACTTAACATGAATATTATACCTCAGGCATCGTGTTTTTCACAATCACTTTAGGTGCAACACTGAGAAGTCCAACACTTAAATCAGTAAGTGCTCAGCTGTAGAACTTGTTAGACTGCACTGGTGATCTCTCAAGCGTGGGAATTGTCGTTCTGAGCTGCTACTTAATTACTTTTACCTTATTATTCATATTTTCATTAAACTAGTAGACTGTCTTTTCTGTAGCATGTTCCATATCTTTTCTCTCTGGAACTGGGATTTTATTAAATTAGTGTACTTTACCTCATCCAGAATGTTTTACAGTTTTACCCTAATCACTTTAAGATGTTTCATTTTTGCATAACCTTTTAATGGCACTGACATATTTTGTATTAGATTGCATCCATATATTAAACACATGCTTTTGGGATAAGCTATTTGAGTCCTGGTTCTGCTGCACATGCTCAATCAGGGGGACTAATAACAGAATACTCTTCGGGGGACTAATATGAGGTCTTTAAGTTGACACCCTCAATTTCATAAATGGGTAAACAGTTGAAAAGGTTTTGCTGTTTATGGAACAAACTGAAGAATCTCAATACAGCAGAATTCCAAATAGAAGAATAGAATGGTTTGGGTTGGAAGGGATCTTAAAGATACTATGGGCAGGGACACCTTCCACTAGATCAGGTTGCTCAAAGCCTCATCCAACCTGGCCTTGAACACCTTCAGGGATGGGGCATCCACAACTTCTCTGGGCAACTTGTTCCAGTGTTTAACCACCCTCACAGTGAAAACTTTCTTCCTTAAATCAAATCTAAATCTACCCTCTTTCAGGTTAAAGCTATTATCCCTTGTCCTATAACTACACACCCTTGTCTAAAGGTCCTTCTCCAGCTTTCTTGTAGGCCCCCTTCAGGTTCTGAAAGGCTGCTATGAATTCTCCCTGGAGTCTTCTCTTCTCCAGGTTGATCAACCTCAACTCTCTCAGCCTGTCCTCACATGGGAGTTGCTCCAGCCCTCTGACCATCTTCATGACCCTCCTCTGAAGTCGCTCCTACAGGTCCATGTCCTTCTTATGCTGTGGCCCCAGAGATGAACACAATACTTCAGGTGGAGTCTCACTAGAAAGGAGCAGAGGGAGAGAATCACCTTCCTCCACCTGCTGGTCACATTTCTTTTGATGAAGCCCAGGACACATTTGGTTTTCTGGGCCGCACATGCACATTGCCAGGTCATGTTTGGCTTCTCATCAACTAGCACCCCCAAGTCCTTCTCCTGACACTTGTTCTCAATCCATTCTCTGCCCCACTTGTATCTGGGATTGGGATTGCCCCAACCCATGTGCAGGACTTTGCACTTGACTTTGTTGAACTTCAAATAGTTTGCATGGGCCCACCTCTCAAGCCTGTCAAAGTCCCTCTGGATGGCATCCAATGTGTTGACCTTACTATACAGCTTGACAAACTTGCTGAGAGTGCACTCAATCCTACCATCAATGCCACCAACAAAGATGTTAAACAATACTGATCCCAATACTGTCCCCTGTGGAATGCCACTCATTACCGGTCTCCACTTAGACAAGACACTGACCACAACTCTTTGAGTGTGACCATCCAGCCAATTTCTTACCCACTGAGTGGTCCTTCTATCAAATCCATGTCTCTCCAATTTAGAAACAAGGATGTCATGCAGGAGAAGGCCATATGCTTTGCACAAGTCCAGGTAGATGACATCGGTTGTTCTTCCCTTATCCACCAATGCTGTAACCCTGTTGTAGACAGTCGCTAAATTTGTCAGGCACCATTTGTCCTTAGGGAAACCATAAATGTACTTCACAACATATGAATAGGTAAATCTAACTGCAAGTATAACTTTCTGATTATTTCAGCACTTGCTAGTTTGCCAAAGCATAGTAATGTAGACCCCACCCTAGTATTTCCAAATTATTTACAGGGAAAAACCTAATTCCCCTATACGAATTTAGCAATGGAATATCCTTCCTTATAGTCACTACTCTACACAGGTCCAATCTTACGAACAGAATTGTCACTACTGAAGATAATATTATTTAGCTGAATTATGCAATGAGAGTGGGAAATTATGCTGGACAGAAGTAGTTTTGAGGTTTCAGGTAGTTGCTTTCAACAAGAAAAACTGCTGAAGTGATTATTATAAACAGAACAAGACATATAAGGACTCTGATCTTTGTCACTTGTTCCAGTTGCCCAATGAACATTCATTGGGCATTCATAGAATCAGAGTCACAGGATAGTTGATGTAGGAAGGGACACCTAGAGGTCAGCTGGTCCAAACCCTCTGCTCAAGCACAACCACTTAGAGTCAGTTGCCCAGGACTGTGTTCAGACAGCTTTTGAATATCTTCAAGGATGCAGACTCCACAACTTCCCTGGGAAATTTGTGCCAGTGCTTGGTCACCCTCATAGTAAAAAAGTGTCTCCTGATGTTCAGGAAGAACCTTCTGTGTTTCAGCTTGTGCCTGTTGCTTCTTGTCCTGTGAATTGCTTCTTCCTGTCATTGGACACCACTGAGAAGAGCTTAGCTCTTTCTTCTTTAGACCCTCTCTTCAGATATTTATATACACCAATAAAATCCCCCTGAGCCTTCTGCTCTCTGGGCTGGACTGCCCCATCTCTCTCAGCTTTTCCTCATATGAGAGATATTCCAGTCCCTTCATAATTTTCCTGGCTCTTTTTTGGACTCTCTCCAGTATGTTCCATGTCTCTCTTTACTGAGGAGCCCAGGACTGGACACAGTACTCCAGGTGTAGACTCACCAGTGCTGAGTAGAGAGGAAGGATCATCTCCCTCCACCTGCTGGCAGCTCTCCTCCTAATGAAGCCCAGGATGTCATTGTCCTTCTTTGTGTCAAGGGCTCGTTGCTGGCTTATGTTCAATTTGTTGTCTACCAGGACCACTAGAATCTTTTCCTGCCAAGCTGCTTTCCAGTTGGGCGGTCCAACTGTGTACTCTTGCGTGAGATCGTTCCTCCCCAGGCGCAGGACTTTGCACTCCCCTTTGTTGAACTCCATGCAGTTCCTGTAAGCCCATTTCTCCAACCTATTCTCCATGTCCCTCTAGATGGAAACATGACCATGTGGCATATTAAGCCACTGCTCCCAATTTTGTGTCATTGGCAAACTTTCTGAGGGTACACTTTTCTCCATCATCTAGATCATTAATGGAGATGATTAACAGGACAGGATCCAACACTGACCCCTGGGGACACATGCTGGCCTCCAACAATACTTCATGCAACTAATCACCACACTGTGGGCTCAAGTCCTTCCTTTGTGCGCTTATCTATAGAGACATGTTACATATGTAACTTATCTTTGTAAAGATCTTGACAACTGGAGAACACTCCCCTACTGTCCTTTGAGTAAATATAATTATCAATACAGAACTAGATATACAATACTTTTTCCAATAGGTAGATGCTAAACTTCTATTAAAGATTAATAGAAAAATGGCATGTAAATCTATCACACTGGACTGACCCAAGATTCATCCCTGAAGATCACCACTTGTGTCTTCCTCCCATCCTGACAGATCTCCCTTCTGCGCAAAACATCTGGGTTTCCTATTTATCCTCTTTCTGATCAGCTTGCAGTTGACACCTCTCAAATTTGACCTTAAGAGTAGTTTATTTTGAGGAACTTTTCACAGTTTTTTGCTTAAATCCAGATACATTTACTTCATTTATTTATAAAAGATTAGGCCTTGGAGTGTGATTTCTGCTTTACAGTATCTGTAAGCAAAGCCTTATTTTAGGTAAGATTAATATTAGCTGACAAATATCCTTGGGTTAGAGAGCCTAGGCTAACTTGTATAGTCATGGGGAAAAAAGAAAGCAAGCTGTAAGACACTCAAGTTTTTTCATGTGGTGTGAAGTAGCAGTAGTTTTCAATACCTCGTGAGAGCTTCCTCTGATTTTAGATTGTGTCAATCATTTTAATCTTGCAAGAGCAAAAGATGTTGCTATCTGGGGTAGTATTAATGAAGGAGAGATTATTAAGTCATTAATGCCATTGCACAAAAATGGACAGGTAATTGTCACACATAGAACACAGGGAAAGGGTGTGGAACAATATGGCGTTACACAATAGCAAATTCAAAATAATTATTTTTGTTTTTCTGTACTTGCATGACTTTTACTTCCCATGCTTATCTCTTGAAGGTGTTCTTTTTTCTTTGAAAATCAGAGCTGAGAAGTCAAAGTTCAGAAGATGTTTTTGTAAAAATATTATTCCCTTCATTTTGGGGGTACAATTCAACTGACATTTTAAAATAGCTGCAGTGTAAACGTCTAGATTTGAATTGATCAGTTAAAAAAAAATAGAGCCACTGGAGAATGCTAAACACTACAAACTGTTTCATCTGACCTGTTTCTTATGACCACTTTAGGCTGAAATGAAATACCTGAATTTTTTCTGAAGGAACCTATTTCTGCATATTAGCTGTTAGGGTACTCTGGGCAGCTGGCTGGGTTGTAATGTATACAGCATTGATATGTGAATCAAGATGAATACATTTCAGATACATGTATGCTTTTTTATTTGCCCATAAGAGTTCATTCTCTTTTGTAGTGTTCCTTGTTTTCTCTTATATTGTTTTCTTAAAGACAGTCAGTGTATGCTAGATAGTGGATGCATAAAACGAACACAGGAATCAGTGAATTTTGATTACTATGTTTCAGAGGGAAAATCCCCTGCTGAAGCTGTGGAAATATGTGTGATGGGTTAGCCCTTGGCTGGGGGCCAAAACCACACACCCGCTCACACAATTCACCCCACCCCCTGGTTCCCCCCTGCCCCACTCAAGGATAGGGGAGAGAGTTAAAGGGGTAAAGGGAAAAAAGGACTTGTGGGTTGAGGTAAGGACAATTTAATAACTAAACTATAATAATATTGAAAATAATACTATATACAAATATACAAATGAGCGATACACAGAGATATTCCCCCCCCACACACCTGATGATAAAGACTCAGCCTGTTCCCTGCTAACGATCTTGGAGAAGGGAGAGTCCCAAAACCGCGCTCACGATTCCCCCAGGTGAACCATTCCTGGTTCACCCCAGTGTACCATTCCCAGAGGCACTCACAGAACGGAGATAACAGTCCAAGCGTTGCAGACCGAGAGCTGACCGGGGTGTTGGAGGGAGGCCTTGGGAGAGCGACCACCTGGAGCGAGACGATCCAGAGCCAAGAGAGATCCAGAAACTAAAGGGATCTGGAACAAAAGGGACGATCTTCTGGAGGGTCCTCACCTCACCTCACCTCACCTGGTCATACTGAGCATGATGTGTATGTTATGGAATACATTATTGGCCATTTTGGGTTTCAATCCTGAACCTAAGATCAAATCCTAGGCTAGTAACTGAGGCTGTGTTCCCTCCCAGCCCACCTCGTCTGCAGGGAGCAGAGAAGCTGAAAGACCTTGAATATCCTGGCAACAACTGTAAACATCACTTTTTATCAGCTTTCTTCTGAGCACAAATCCAAAACACAGCCTCTTGCTAGCTATTATGAAGAAAGTTAACTCTGTCTCAGCTTAACCCAGAACAGCATGTTGGAAAATATACATTTGTTTCTGGGATATAGTTGATTTCTATTCAATAAGAGTTACCCAGAAGATTTTCTGATTCTTCAACTACATCAATTATTTTAAAAATAGGTATAACCGACATGCCTTCACCATGTCTCTAGACCTATATGACCATAGCAGCAACCCTACTGTTACAAGGCTAAAGGTATTATCTGTTCAGCTATTTCCTGTAGGGGTATGTGGAAGAAGAAAACATCAGCTCCTTTAGAGGTATGTTATCAAGCACCTTTTCAATGCAAGAGAAGATAATAAGAAGAGGAGGAAGCCATAAACAAGAACATACAGACACACAAACCTGGCTGACAAATGATAAGAGAGGGAGTCAGACCTGGCCTTACACACCAATTGATAAGGATTTGTGGGAGTGTGGAACGCTTCTTCCAGCAAGGTAATCTGATTGGAGACCTTGACAAATAGGAACCTAAGGAAAAGGGGGAAACCAGAAACAAAATGTATGGAGACACAGACCTAACAGGTGAATGTAATGGAGACAAAGACAAGAAAAAAACTTGGTTGGTCATGGTAACAGATGGGCTGTAACAGAAGCTGCAGGTAAACTGGGACTTCACAACTGAAAATTATACAAACCTGAGGGTCCTGGGTGTTGGAGGGGGTCGATTGGACTATGTGAGCTGATGGGGGAATGTGTAGGAGAAATGAATCAGGAAGGAACAAAGAAGGGGTATACAGAAAGGGGTATAAAAGGGGCCAGTCACATGTGAAATGGAGCCCATCTTGTCTGGCTGAGCCCTGTGCCTAGTCACTCCAGTCTGACCATCTGGCGAGTAAGATGCCCCTGGTCCAGGCAGGGGTATCAGGCAGGAGGAGGGTGTCTGATGGCATTCAGGGGGGCAGCCTGTGAGTATGGTTTTCTCTGGGATGAGTGTGTGAGTGCTGCATGTGTGCAGTGAGCACCCAGCGGGACCTGCCAGTGAGTCGGGGACCCGTGAGGTTGGTAAGGGGGGCCAGAATCCAGGCAACATTGCCAGGCAGGCAGAGGGGCTGTGCTGGTGCTCAGGGGATCTGAAAATGTGCATGTGTTTCTGAACCTGGAGAGTGTGGTGTGTGTGCTGCAGCAGTGACCTTCTGCCTCTGCCAGCCCCAAAAGAGGGGGGACATGGCTGTCTCTGCCTGTGTCTAGTGTGAGTCCAAATGTGGGTGCTGCTGGGGGCAGCGCCTTGTCTGTGGCTGCCTCCTCAACTGCCTGTGTCCGTATCCTCTGTATGCCTGTAATGTGTCCATGTCTGTGTCTCTGGGATATGTGCTCAGCTTTATTACCGGTTTAACTCACAAAAGGGAAGGCATCAGCCGCGTCCCTCAGAATGGGCAGGCACCCTGGGTCCCTGGGACTGGAGGAGGTGGTTGCTGTTAACATCAGTTAACATTGCCACTCTTGAAGTATATACATGTACTCATCTTGAGGATGTCCTAATTAAAAAAAAAAATCTAAGTAAAGATACAAGGTGAGGATATTTTGATTGTGACAGATTTTTTCTCTTATTGACAAAATAGCTTTATAGAATTACATTAAGAATGACAAACCTATAGAAAACCAATCTATAGAATTCCTGTGCAGGACTACAGTTCCCTACTATATTGTATGGACTAAAAGATGAATGTATTTGTGCCTTCAGTCAATTGAGAAGCTTAAGCAATTCCTGTATAAATATCTTGGTTCCTTCTATTTTGTTGTATTAATTATTATAGAACTCTCTTGTTAAGGGAACTTTTCTGAACTCACTCACTTCACCCTCACTGTAAAAAGGTTGTGGAAAGGCAGGGGTACAAAGGAATTTATTTTCTGGATTAACATATGAATAAAGACAAACTGGAGTTCTTCATTTATCAGAAACCGATTGACAAAAAATAATCTTGCCCCTGCTGCAAGTTTTCATGCATCAGCAATGAAGACAGGTCTTCCTTTTATTCAAATTTTAACAGTAACAATAATTTGTAGTAACTCTGATGAAAATAAACAGAGGATTAATGAAGTTCCTTTGACATATTTAGAAAGTCAAGCTTTGGAGGGAGGGGAGACAGTATAACTCAGGCAAAGCAGGTGATGACAGTAACGGATGGATCTGCATGGTGAATGAGAAAAACATACATACACATATAATACCCTAACATAATAACCCTAATATAAGCATATATGTCTATGTTAAACTCTAAGGGCAATGGGTGCATTTTCAGCCATTGTATGAACATCTACAGAATTGCAGGAGTTGTTTTACTACCAAAAATATTTTGGGGTATATCTGAGCCACTTTCACACTTGGAACACTATGTGTAATAGTTCAAGGTAGCGTTTTCAAGGTACCTTAACTGAGCATAGCTCTTTGAAAAAGTCTTGTGGGTCAAGAGCTGTAAGGTTACCATTTCCTGTAGCCCGCACAACCATGGGAAGATTTTTTCTGGTGTACCTCTTCTGTAGATGGCAACAGACATCCTCTAAGACAAAGGCCAAGTAGCAGGTTCTGTCAATTAGTAGCATGGACTGACCTTTGCTGACACCAGTTTATTACCCTTCAGCCTGTGCTGTGAAGAAAGAAAAGCTGGTCTGGCGTCCTTGTGGATTTGGGCACATCTGGCAACTGGGTGCGTTTTAGCTATTGAGCCCAGGTGCCCCAGTTAGCTGAGCACTTCAGTCAGCTACTGATAAATCCTGCTATACTTGCCCCATGATTAATTAGTGCTTTAGCCTTCCAGTACACTGCAGACTAGTACATTCATTCTTGTTGTGTCTGATCAAATGCAAACACTGATGAAAAGCAATAGCTGACACAAAACCAAAAGGCTGCTTCCACTCAGTAGCAGACTGTAAAAGGAGGAAGAAAAGAATAGCATTGTACATATAGGGCACAATAGGGTGGCATAAACATTGAGAAACACTGTCAGGGCAGAACTCACCACTGCAGTGACAACCAGCAACAACTTTCCTGCCAAATCTAACACAGCACTCTGAGTACAAATGAGCATATGGATATTTTGTCAGCAGTGCAGAGTGATTCAGTGTGAGCCAGGCAAACTCCTATTGCGTACTAGCAGGAACAAGTTTCTAGGGTCTGAAGGTACTTTAGTATGTTGGCATGAGGAAAAAAAAGATATGGCATGTTTTGAAAAATGTACTTGGTGTGACTTTCCTTTCTCAGCATACAGTATTTGCTCAGAAGCCACCTCCTGTTGTGTGTTCTGACATCATGTTTTACACAATCTATTAAGAGAAAAGCATTAATTGTCTGCTAAAGGGTATTCACACTGCCTGCCCCTATTGTTGGCTTGAGTGACTTGTGTGCGTTGCTTTTTCTGGCAATATTGTGGTTTTTGTCTTCTATCCAAAGTCTACTTAAGTCAATAGATTCCTCTGAATGCAGTGGTTTCTGGACCAAGACTTTTTTGCCCTAAATATGTGCAGGTAGGTCTCCCCTCTTCTCTTTGCTGCTTTCATCATCTCTAGTGTTTCTAGTGTTGCTCTCTCTGCTTACATTTTCTGGTTCTTTGCAGATAGTAAATGCAGCTAGTTATATTCTGGGCAAAACCAAAGAACTGGTGAAGGAATGGGAAGAGTGAAGATTCCATATCCTCACCTGTTCGTAGGTGTGCCCTTCAGCTGCTTTCAGAAAGAGTTACATGCTAATTCTGGCTGTCAGTCAAGTAAAATATTTTTTAATTGCTTCAGGTTATTCCTAGAAGCAAATGCATCCTTTAGTAAGATGCATACATCTGATGGTGGAAGTAGAGAGGTTTTCTTAATACAGATGGTGTTGCTTCCATGTTTGGCAACTTAAGAAAAAGCCCTGGGTATATTTAATCTTACTCAACTTTAATGTTAAGATCTACATCATTTAGCTATATTTTTTATAATGAATATATATATTAAGCAGCTCTGAGATCTATTTTGAAGTGGTATATGAAATAGGAAGAAATGAGATCTATTTTAAAAATCTAGTTTAGGATGGGATGAATTGCTCCCCAGTAGTGTTTGCCTCACTGTCTATAAAGAGAGCAGGGGCACAAAGTGATTAGCTCAGACGTAGATGCTCTAATTTGTAGGCACCTAACAGTAAGTGTACAAAGTAACATAGATGTCTGGTGTTTCATGAGACTGAATGGAAATGTAGTCAATATAATCACAGAGTCTTAGCACAGGTTGGTATCCCAGACCACAATTCTGGAGGTTGCCTAATCCAAGCCCCTTCTCAAAACAAGACTAATATTAAAGCCCCTTCTCAAAACAAGACTAACATAAAACAGGCTTCTGAGGTAAATTTGGGAGATTACATAACAGCTATATTCTACTGCCAAAGAAAAAAAAAATATTTTACGGACCTGTGCTTTCTTGCACAAAAACTCATGAACCTTCAGGTGCTTGACCACTGACATTTGCAAGCTTTTTTGCTTATACATAATTAGAATTTATCTTACTGGAACTTATGATCATACCTGTTTGTTGTGCGTTGCTGAGAATCTGAAGACTGAAACTGATCTCCCTCTCGTTTTTTTCTTCTTCAGACTAATTAAACCAAATCCACTCAGCGTCTTCTAAAGTGCTATGTGCTTTAGTCCCTGTCTTCCTGATGTTTTGTAATGGGGGTCCAGAACCTTGTGCTATATGCCATATGCAGTCTCACAAGTCCCTAATGGAGGCCAATGGTCACTTGCATTGAACTTCTGGCTATGCCTGTGCTAATGCAGATCAAATTGCAACAAGCTTCTGTAACTAGAAAGGTTCACTGCTGACTCGTTTAATATGTTGTCCTCTAGAATTCTCCAGCCCCTTTCTGAAGACCTGCTCTTGATCCAGGCAGTTCCTAACTTTTACAGTCCTATGGAGTTATTCCAGTTCAACTGCAAGACTTTGCACTTGTCTTGGTTGACCTTCATGAATTTTGTCAGTCCATTCCTCCAGCTTGGTGAGGTTGCTGTGAATAACATCCATTATACTAGCATGTCATCTGATTCTCCAGTTTTATGTAAACCATGAGCTATTTGAGGTTCAATTCTGTGCCATCATCAAGGCTGTTGATGAGACCTTGTATCAGCTCCCAAGGAAAATTAATTTTAGCTGGTTGCCAGATTGATCCACTGACCACTATCCTCTGAGCTCACCTTTCTGCACAGTTTTTCACCCACTTTGTAGTCTACCCATCTACAAGGTCAGTGAGATCTGAAGGGCCTCAGAACTCTGATGCACCTTCTCAATAAGGAAAGAACAACTTTCTTAAGCGGTCCCCTATACCTAGAAAATAATCTCTAGTGAACCATTTAAAAACTAGGAGGAAGTGTTTCTGGTGTTGAAGGTACTAGCAAGAAGGTAGCTCTCAATCTGACTCTGATCAGCAGCCAGGAATCATAATGAAAGGCTTCTTACAATGCTAAGCAGTGCCAGAGTCACTTAGCAGTATGTTAAAACAAAACGGCTTAAAGCCTAAAAGAAAACATGACTGAAATTAAACACAAACAATTGAACCTTTATTTTGAAAAGTATTAGTTTGCTGGAACAGAGTGACAAATTTTAATGAATATCCTTAATGATTTTGCAGTGGGAGAAATCATCTGTGAAAGTAAGGGGGTTATAAAAGACACTTACTGTGCAGTATGAATGCTAAATGAAATCAGACATCCCTATAATCAACATCAATAAAAGTACTATAACTAATTTTACTGCTTCAAAGAGCAGCATAATAAAATGTACCAAAAGAAAGAATCCATGGCCTAAAAATATTGCTCACACATACACATGAAGATGTGCACTTACATATACATATATTTTCAATGTTAAGTAAGTGGAATGCTTAAAAAGGTAAAATGAAGCTATTTACCAAGATAGTCTTATCTTATTCACAGTTAATTCTCTTGACCTTGTGGGGGAAAAAAATAAGACCTTTAAATAAACATGGAAAAATTTTCAGTGGATTTGGGATGATATCGAGAAGTTAAGTAAATCTCACACTTAATCAAAAAATAATCTCTTCAGATTGCATAGTCTAAGATCCCACCAAAATTTTACAGGTTTATTAGAGATCCAGAGTACAGAGGAACTATACCTTATAATGTCATAAAAAGGAAATGGTGAAGAATAAATACACTGAAGCAAGAACCAACTTTTTTTGTTCTGAGTTTGAGCAAAGGGATTTGAGCAAATGGTGCAGTGAGATTTCTAAGAGTTACTATGATATAAATCAAGAAAATAGTATATGAGGGAAAAGGATAAGTGGGTGGCTAAGGAGTACCTTAGATAAATTTGGTGTTCAAACTTCAGATTTCAAGTCATATCTCAACATTTAAGTATTGTTTTCAGTAAAAACAATACTTTAGGGAGAACTGTGTTTTGATTTTATCCAATACATAAAGAAGATATTCTAGCTTCTGTTAGGATGCAAACAAAGTAACTTCTGATTTTTCGAAACTACCACTTTTTATGTTATGCTATCTCAAGTCTGAGTAGTAAGGATTCTCATCCCCAAAAGTGCTGAAAAAGCATTTTTCATATTTTCTTCTAAGAGTTATAAATGTATTCTCCTTTCAAATTAACTATCATGCCAAATTTAAAATTTTGGATGTTATCTTGTCTCCCAAAACTTTCTTTGGATTCAGAAAACACTCATAATTCCTGATTTAACAAGGTAACATTTTATTAAGCCATAAACTAGTTAAGTGTGCATTTCTTCAGGAAATTCCAGAATTACTTCATATCACTGGAGTTACAAGACTTGAGAGTCACAAAACTGGGTAGCTAGTGCTTGTCTTGGTGAGAACATGTACATAACCCATGTTGGATGTTTCTGCAGGAGCATGAGAGCCAATCAGAATCACCACTGTAAACATTTTTCTGTGAAGGAAGTAAAAGAAGAGCGATCTTAGGGAAGCAGACAAAGATGGATAGTCTTGGCTTCACTCCTGATGGACTAAGGGTGAGAAAAATTGCTATAATTTACTACAGACATATGTTAGCAGAAGTTAAATTGTTTGCATCAGCTGGGAAAAAGGTAGGGTAAGTATTTCTATCTTGAGCCATAGTAGCTATTAGACACATCTCTCCAGAGATGTGTAAAAGACACTTTTTAATCAAAACTGTATCTAGGCCATGATACAGCTGTAGCATTACAAAGGTATCTTTAACATTAAAATTAAACCCCTGTTGAGAAAGAGGTGACTTTTTTCTCCTTGTTTCCTCAACTGCAGTTTTTTTCTCTCCATAATCCCTTAACACCATTTGTTGCTAGCTGAGCAGATACAGAAAATATATAAACAAACAGGGAATCCTTCAGGTTTTCGTATTTTTTGCTATAAGAATCTTGTAACTTTTGAATCATTTGAACATCTATTGGGTTCACAGAATAGTGGAGAACAGGCTTTCTGAGGCAGGTATCCTCCTGTTGGCATCTCTTCAGGCCTCTTCAATGAAATACTAATTTCAAATAAATTTAATTACCCCGTTCAGAGATTTGACTTTTGCTTAATTTGTATAAATAATCTGGGCATCTAATTAGCTCCCACTTTGTATCATATAAAATAATTGGGACTGCTTTGTCAGACAAAATCTTCCTTTCAAAATGAATTACTCGAATGCAAGTCCTTGCTCTTAGTTCGGGAATTACATCACTTCCAGCTTCATTATCTCTTTTTCTAAAGCTGTCTGATGTTGATCACTATGGACATTTCCTCCTCTGTTCTTGAATACAGACACCATTGACTTACTAATATCTCAAAAATATTGTAACCCAGTGTCAGCTTTCTTATGTTTTCCCTTCACCAGTACAGCATTTCAGTGCGTCTCAATCTAAAATGTCCCTTTCTGAAAGGTGTATGTTCTGCAAAGCAAAAAAGAGAAAAACTAAAAGGAAACATGTTTGATATGTCCATTTTAAACTTTAAGATTATGTTAACTGAAGAAGAGTAGGTGAGTTGAAACCACTGGAGGGTTGTTCCTTCCCTGTAACTCAGTTTCTTCAGAGAAGCTTGCAGTGCTTGGAAAGTGTGGGTAAAGAACATGTGGACCCATCCTAGGCTTAAAAGCCTTTTATTTCCTTTTTATTTGTTTATTTATTTCTTTATTTTTCCCTCTGAGAGCCTCATTATAAGGAGAAAGTCTAGGCAGGTCTGCCTTCAGGCTCTGACTAGCGCTGAGTATTTTTATGAGGAAAGCCAGAATTTTAGTTATCTATTTAGGCATTTAACATGATGATTAGAGACTGGAAGCATTCTAATAATCATAATAGATACAAAAGGACTTAAGCATTTATAGAGGTCTCAGAGCAACTTCAAGGGTTTGATTTATTTTTCTCCCACATAGACATCTACTGCTACTTGAAATACTCTGATTTACCTATCATTGATTCTAGTTTCTTTTTCACAAGAGTACTTTTGGGAGAGTAAGTGTTGTGTCATATCTACTTGACCTGTTCATCCTAAATGGCAATACATATTTCTATCAAGAGAAGCAAAGAGAATTAGATTCTTACAAATAAATGGAAGAGATCCAGACACTATAGCTTGCTGGTGCCTAAACTTCCCAGAGGTCTGCACTTCAGTTCACGTTCTTTAGGACTGTTCAAGTATTTTGCATTGTGCAGTCACTAGATTAAAACACAGAAATAAATAAACTAGCATCCCAAAAGCAGAATTATCAGGAGAAAAGCTTTGCTATTGCCACCTACTTATTGGATGAGTTTCTTATATCTGTGTAACACTTGATAGATTACTGGTTATTGTAAAGAGATTAAAAATAATTGTGGCTGATTGCTTCATGTCCAACAAATTCTTCACTGTCAAACTGACTCCATTTTGAAGGCACCGCCTTCATGGAATGAGTATTTTGTTGAAGTGACGAAGTTTACATAGTAGCAGTAAAAAACTATTAACATTACAGAAGCAGGGACATATATTCTGACAAACTATCTGTAGCTTATCACCTGTGGAAAAATAAATCTAAATAAGAATGTAGGAACACAGTGTGGCAGATGCTCCTGCCCTGACAAAGACTGGGGTTTTTTTGCACCCTTTCTTCTCTCCCTTTTGTTTCTTTTCCCGCTTTTACTGTGACTGGTGACTGGTGTCATGTCAATGACCTGAATGATGGGATTGAGTGCTCCCTCAGTAAGTTTGCTGATGACACCAAATTGTGTTGACCTCCTTGAGGGTAGGAAGGCTTTGCAGAGGAATCTGGACAGGCTGGACCGACGGGGTGAGGCCAATTGTATGAAATTCAATAAAGCCAAGTGCCAGGTCCTGCACTTTGGTCATAACAACCCCCTGCAACACTACAGGCACGGGGGAGAGTGGCTGGAAAGCTGCCCAGCAGAGAGGGACCTGGGGGTGCTGGTCAACAACCGGCTGAACATGAGCCAGCAGTGTGCCCAGGTGGCCAAGAAGGCCAATGACATCCTGGCCTGCATCAGCAATAGTGTGGCCAGCAGGACTAGGGAAGTGATTGTGCCCCTGTACTCGGCACCGGTGAGGCCCCACCTTGAATCCTATGTTCAATTTTGGGCCCCTCACCACGAGAAGGACATTGAGGTGCTGGAGCGGGTCCAGAGAAGGGCAACAAAACTGGTGAAGGGTCTGGAGCACAGGTCTTATGAGGAGCGGCTGAGGGAGCTGGGGTTGTTTAGTTTAGAGAAGAGGAGGCTGAGAGGAGACCTTATCACTCTCTACAACTGTCTGAAAGGAGGGTGTAGTGAGGTGGGTGCTGGCCTCTTCTCTAAAGTAACAAGTGATAGGACAAGAGGAAATGGCCTCAAGTTGCACCAGGGGACGTTTAGGCTGGATATTAGAAAAAATTTCTTTCCTGAAAGAGTGATGAGGCATTGGAACAGGCAGCCCAGGGACGTGGTGGAGTCACCATCTCTGGCAGTGTTCAAGAAACATGTAGATGTGGTGCTTAGGGGCATGGTTTAGTGAGTTAGGTGGTGTTGGGTTGATGGTTGGACTTGATGATCCCTGAGGTCTCTTTTAACCTTAATGATTCTATGATTCTATCATTCTATGATTCTATGTATATAGTCGCCAGAAGACAGGTTCCTTAGCCAATTAGGGCCAGCATGACTGGAGGGCAAATTGAGTCAGTCCTCCTAGGAGCAGCAGGTCTGCAGTTGAGGACTCTCCCTTGGGTTGAGATGCTGCCCAGGGTAACTCCTCGAGGTTAAGAGCCTTTGCCTTACTAGGTGAGTGATTGCACATTCTGGGTCATCATCCTAAAGCTTAAGAATTCTTAAGTCAGTTGTGTAAATATTGACTTTTTAAATGATATTTCATACCTACGTTTTGTTAGTGTTGTCGGAGTCTTAAAACAATTTTGGTTAGTGATAAGCTTAAATTCATTATCAGTTCATTATCAGTTTGTTACAAATAAATACTGTTTGAGTTTATCACTTAATCCAATTTAATTTCTGAGTGAGTTCCTGCGACACACAGGGAATGCACCAGAATGAAACAGTTATTTCTGACAGTGGTTTGAGACAGATACTTCACTGTGGGTTAGAAAATGCCTATAGTTGACAATTAAGTAATAAAATACCTATGGTATATTTCTTGCTAAGCCTAGACCATTAGCAATTTTCTTGTGTTCCAGAGCCAAAGTCAAAGTTTATATCCCCTGGACTTTTTTTCCTAGGCAATGTAAGAATAGATATTCTCAGAGTAAGAGAATTTAGATAAATGTCAGCATTCATTCAGTTCCTAATGTCTTTTAAAAAGATGAGTTTTTCAGTGTGATAAACTGAAATGTAAACTGACACATATTATACCGTATACATCCTCACCCAGTCTCACCCTAATGAATACTGTTGTTCTTATTCAAATTCCCACATCTTCTCAATATTGACACACCAATAGTTCATCACAGAGCTTTTTACATGTCAGCTTCCACTGTATATTTTCCAGAGACTTCTCTCAAAAGGAATAAACCTTCTGGTTCCTCTACTGTGTAATATACTAAAGGAGGTTTTGGTTTTACTACAGATCTGGTCCTGTGATACTTAAGACTCTCAAGTTTGCAGCCATTCTTAGATATAATTATTTCATATACTGTCTATGTTACAAAGGAACGATCTCTTCTTGTGCAATGTCGTGGATCTTTCTGTCTCCTGAAATACCTGTTCTTCTTAAGTAACTTTTTTCTGACAGGTTTTCCTTTGCTTTCCCATATCTAGTTTTCCTTCGCAGATTTAATGAATTGGTCTTGGAGAATTCCGGTTATGACATTTCTAAGATGACTACAAGTGACGAATTGTTGAAGAATTTTTTTTTAATTGAACAATATTTTGTGCATGTACAACAATAAATATCCTTTAATTTTGACATCTGGTGGAGTTACAAGTTCTGCAGTAAAATTTATAGGTTCTCAATGAGCATATTGAGGTAAAAAATGGTTGTGCTTAAGACAGAATTAGGTATATCTATGGAAGACTTTTTATGCCATGCTGATTTTGAAAACACTGCACTTATCCTTTTTCCCCCAGGAGGTGTCTCTTGGTTGTATAACGTTGTGTTTTGGGTGAAATTTTTCTTAACCAGATATGCCTAGAGAAATTTTCTGTCTTTTTAAAATAATAAGGTTCTGTTTAAATATTCACCTTTCCATATCTTGATCTGAAAAGAAGATGTACATTACGAAATTAAGACTATGGACTCAAAGCCTCATCCAGGCTGGATGAGGCTTTGAGCAACCTGGTCTAGTGGAGGGTGTCCCTGCCCATAGCAGGGGGGTTGGAACTTTATGATCTTTAAGGTCCCTTCCAACCCAAACCATTCTATGATTCTATGATTCTATGACTCCAAGTATCTATAAACTAAAGATCCTTATATTTTTTTACAGCCTTCAAAAAAATTTATGTACAGGGGAAACGTGGAAAGCATAGATGACATCCAAAGTGCTCTGAAAAAAATGAATCTCTATAATAAATGAAAAATTTCTTTTGCCTTTAGTGTTCAAATATTAAATGCACAATGCAAAATGTCCAGCATCAGTTCTCCCAAACTACGTAAGTTTCAGAATTCATAGGCTTCTCAGAAAAAAAATTCATCCTCAGAATTGTCTCTTCCTTACACAGTAACATGGATGCCTTAGGGATGGTCTTTTGTTTGCATCTGGGGGAAAATGTGTTGATTATGTTAGAAGATATATGCCACAGGAATAAAAGGCATTATTGTCACTAAAAATCCAATACTTTCCTTTTAAGAATGATATAAAGGCAACATGACCTATGGGGCATTACTAAGGCATTGTAAAGTGTCATGGATATTTTGGGAACAATTGTCTGCTTTACAAGGTATTATGTATTTCCTACTTACTTTCAAGATTTCTGCTTTAATTATATTGTAAACTCCTCAGTATTTCACTGCTAAGAGCTGGCCTCATATAAGTAAAGTATCATTATAAAACTGAATTATTTGTTAAGAATTTAAAGCTACAGCATCCATTCCTGTTTGGTTTGATTATGACTGGATAATTAAATTGAGATGTTAAACATAGGAAACATTATTTATTTCTTATATAAGAAATTAATTTCATGCATGAGAAGTTGCTTCTTCCCCTTTTTGTCCACTTCTTCATGTCTCTCTAAAGCAGTAGTTTTGTGTGAAGAGATTTTTAGATGACAGCAATTGCTAAGGGCCCATACAGGTTGTTATTTTTATACATAATATATTCCTCTCAGATTATGTGTTAACGTTAACCTGCTTGGCTTCCAACAGTTAAGCCAAAAGACTCTGTTTATTGAGGAAACCAAATAACAGAACAAATAAGAGTCTCCAGTGGATGGAAAGTTGTTTATAGGAGAATGTCTCAGATTTGTGTCTATTTAGGCTAGAATGGCTTGATTTTTTTATCTCAGTCCAGGATATTCTACCAAAGTAATTACACTATGGTGTACAACAAAAAAATAACATGCAAGAAACTAAACCTACTGCCCAAGGGAGACAGACAGTAGGCCCTGGAAAGGAGGGAATGTGCTTCTCCTTCTTACTGAAGTTCCTGAGCTGTTTGAAACTAACAGTATTTTGAAGTCTGTAAGGGCTGTAGGATTACGATTGTAATGAGAAGTTAATTAAGTTTGTTTTGTTTAATTTAAACGTATAAAGTTCAGCTTTGCAGGAAGCAAATGGAATCTAATAGGTAGATCTAATTATGTTTATCTTGTGCCTTTACATACATACATATATATGAAAAAGGTTTTCTCTCAGTGGTTAGTGTACACTGGATTTTGCTACAGGATGATCTAGAGTTACAGTA
The DNA here is from genome assembly GCA_013400615.1 of Syrrhaptes paradoxus. Lineage (NCBI taxonomy): Eukaryota > Metazoa > Chordata > Aves > Pterocliformes > Pteroclidae > Syrrhaptes > Syrrhaptes paradoxus. The sequence continues at coordinate 57,070 of VZTO01001683.1, forward strand.
TACAACACAGGAAACAATGAACAGTGATGTTGTGTCTGGAGATAATAAATATAAAATTCATCTTACCTAGCTTTAGGCATGTAATAATTCAGTATCATGTCCAAACAAGCCCAGGTAGTCAGTCAATGAAGAGTAGGGACACAGCTACAGGGGTTATCATCTCATCTAAGCTGTCCTCAGGATGTGACAATCTCTTTTCATCAACTAGAGGGGGGTCCAGGATAGCTATCTCAAATTCAGTGCACAGCTTTTGGGAACTAAAGTTAAATGAAATGAATCCTTTGAGAAAACTGGTTGATATTTTTGTGTGAGAGAGAAACTATTGTTGTGGGAGAAAGTACAGAAAAGCTGTAATTTAGTTTGCAGTTTCAACATGTGGACCTGCCCTTGTGCACAGACAACTGGAAAGGAGCCCAGTTCAACAGTTTAACTAAAGTTCAAAGTACTTATTTGAATCAGCTGAATTTTATCCCATACAATCTGAATTTCTTTGACAATGAAGAAAGAAAGGCAGGTACATGAAAGGTCATTGTAGAACAAGAAGAAAAGGAAGAAAGTCTCTAAGGTGAAAAAAAAATGCCCAAAATTACTGTTGCATATCTAAAACAAAACAAAAACTATTGTTCCCCTTCCTTCCTTCCCCTCTGCAGAAAAAAAGCCCAAAAAAACCCACAACCAAAAACAAACAAACAAAAAAACAAACCAAAAAACTAAAACAAAAAACCCCAAAACCAAACAAATAAAAAAAGAACCACAAAAAATCCCTCCAAACCCCACCACAATTATTTTTCTGGAATAAGACCCAGGAGAGAAACAGAATATTTAGAAACTTTGTTAAGGAGCAGAGCTCCGATACATTACTTCTACTACCACACTTTCAAAGTATTATGGAGAGTTTCTGCATAGTTCCCCTGGGGAAGCTCCAGAGTTCAAACCCTTTGCACTGTATATTAAATGGAAGAGTTAGTTTGAAGCATTTGACATACCTGTAAGAAACAGATTTCTTCACTGTGCTTTTACATTTGATGTGCAATGAAAGTGGTGAGAAAAGAATACAATCAACTGAAGAACTATGATATGGGGAAGGAAATTTTACATTAATTTTCCATTCAAATATGCATAAAGCAGAAAAAGTTAGGAAAAAATATCAAGGAGATGTGATAACAGACTATGAATGGATTAAATATAAAAAGCTCAGTTTGCAGGAGTTAAATCTTAAGGTATAAGATACAGCAGTGGCAGAGGAACGACAGCAAGAGACATCATTCTGACATGTACATATCCACACAGCTTAGGAAATATTGTGAAGCAAATCTTTCTTGTAAAATGCTTTTAAAATGCCTATCATGACAATGACAATTGAAAGACAGAGACCTGTTCAACAGACAAAGATGGAGAACGATGAAGTACAATGAGGAATGAGAAGGAAGAATAGGAGTGAGGAGAGAAGAGGATGCAGAGAAACAAGAAACCTTGGGGAGGAGTACGTAAGTAAATGAACAAAAATGTATTACAGCTGTATGAAAAATGGAGGGGAACAATTATCAGAAAAATATGATCCTTTCACTTCACAGAGTTATGTTTTATTTTATCTATAAGTTTTTGTGGTTAAAAATTGATATTAGGTATGATTCAAAGGCATGCAGCATAACCCAAGAACTTTAACTAGCATAAGTCACCTTTAGTGTCTTTTGAGTTCGGTTACTCTTCAATTTACACGCTGTGGACTTGGACATACTGAACGCTGCATTGGATGCAGGCTATTAAATACTAGGACAGGTTGCCCAGACAGGTGGTTGAAGTCTCCACCCTTAAAGATGTTGAAAACCTGACTGGGCACAGTCCTGAGCACCACGCTCAAGTTGCCCCTGCTTGAGCAGGGAAGTTGAACTGGACAATCTCCAGAAGTTCCTGCCAACCTCAACCATTCTGTGATTCTCTGAACATCCCACCACATCGAGCTGCGAAAAAGGCAGGGACTGCTAAAATCTGCCTTAGAGTGTTCATTCTTGTTCCCAGTGAATTTTTATGGAGCTTGTCGTAATTAAGAAAACGTAGGCAGCCAACTATAGCTGTGCTTTGTTCTGTATATATTTTTTTTAATTAAATAAAAAATACAGTCTATATTGAAGCTGTCACAAATTATATCACTTTTCTGCAAGATGACTGCCCATTGAAAGCCTAGTAAGACATTTTTTTCAAACATATTTCTCAGTCCATAAATGCAAACAAATAGTTCTTATCACATGAATATATAGTTATTGTTTTCTTTTGAGGCAATCAGAGATTTTATTGTCTACAAGCTATTACTTTTTCTTCTCTATTTTAGTGGGTTTTGATTTGAGATTTAATTTTGAAAGGAAACCCACGGAAATATATGACTATTTGAATCAAATATTTCTAATTTATAATTTTTGGACTAGTATTTAGTTTCATACTGATTTTATTCACCTGATGCTTAGCTTTATTCTGTTCTCCTTTGCCTTCTTTAGAAGAAAAACATATATATGGGTATAGCTTATTTATCTTCCTAGACGTGTGTCATGTGTTTCTAGATTCACTCTTTCTTAAGCTGCAGTCAAATATTATCCACATGAGGACACTCTCATCAGCAGAGATTGCTTTATCTCAGATGAACTTGTGACTAGACACTTGCACATTTGTTAAAGTGAATGATTTTTTATGTTAATAAGACAAACAGAGATATCTATTAATTATGTACAAGGTAATTCCAGTTCATGGCTACTGTTCAAATGCTGGCAGATTTTGGGTTTGGAATCAAACTTGGTACATGTGCAATATGACTTGAAATGTTGTCGTGGTTTATAAAACCACGGAGACAGTTTTTGCTAAACACCTGGTGCACTGAGGCAGGGACAGGGAGGGTTTCACTTACCACTTAGGGTCACAGGCAAGAAACCGACACGACTCGTGAGGAACAAGAAAACAACTGAATTTATTAACTATTTACAACAAGAAGACAGATATTGAAAGAGAGAAACCACATCTTAAAAAGGCACTTCTCCCCCACTCCTCCCTTCTCCCCAAAGCCCAAAAGCTTTGTTCTGTACCTTCTGCCCCCGGCCGGTGTAGGGGGGGTGGGGGGGAAGGAAGCGGGGCGTGCAGTCTTCCCACTGCTCTTTCCTCCTCACAGTCTTTCCTGGCTGCCACATGGAGTCCCTTTCTCACGTTGAGAGTCCTTCTCCAGAACTTCTTCGGCATGAGTACTTTTCCAATGGGGCTACAGTCCCCCGATGACTTCTACTTCCTGCATGGGGTCCTCCACTGCTCTTCACCACATGGCAGGGGAAATGCTGAGAGCGTTCTCTTTCATGGTTCTGACTGAGTGTCTGCCTGGCCATCTCTTTCAGCATCTTCCTTCTCTCTTCGCCTTCCGGTCTTCATCGGCTCCTGGGAAAACGGACTCCCGGGCGAGCCATGGCGAAGGCTTGGGCTACGGCAGGTCAGTTCACAGAAAGCCGAGCAGGCGGCTGGACGGCCAGACCGGCCTTCCCTAGCAGTGCTCTGCCTGGGGCCGTGCCACCCCATTGTTTTGTGCCCCCTCTTAAATATGTTATTTGCAGAGGTGCTGATTGGCTCAGCCCAGGCCTGGGGTGGGTCCATCCTGAGCTGGGACACTGACTTCAAGCAGTTTCTTACAAAAAGGCTATGTGATGGTGGTGTCCCTTCCCCCACTCTCCCCCCTTTACCAAAGGCTTGGGGGGGAGGGGGGTGACTCGTTAAGAGTCATTTGAAAAAAGGAGCCACCACTGTAACCCCTCCCTTGCCGCCAGCAGCAGACTGGAAGCTAGGGGAACTCTTTAGCAGCTGCTTAAGGAGCCATTACCCACCTCCCTGCTACCAGAGAAAACCCCACACACAAAACCATAACAAATATAAAGGGAGAAAAATGAAGGAAGATGCACCAAACATAATACACTGGGAGAACAGTTTTCATACTTCACTTTTTCTCATAATTAATCTATTTATCTTGGTGTAATTTCTGCATAGTCAGGAAAGAAAAAAAAAACAAACCCCACCATAAAATAGCTGCATGAGTCATCAGTCCTAAATGAAAGAGATGGGATGGAGCTGTGCTGAATGTAACAGGCCCTGCTAAGATGCAGAGTGTTACCTTGATCATGTTGCTAAAATAGAGGAACAGTTTCCTGGACTAGGGCTAGGGTGGCTCTAGTTAACTTAGAGTGAAGTCAGAAGAGTTTGAATCTGTCTTTACCCGTTTGTGTACACGTGTTCATAAAAATGCAATTTTAATTGAGGTAGACAGCTAGAGATGTTGCATAGCTACACTGTCATTTTTGAAATTCCAGCACCCTGAAAGATGATAGTAGCCAATCAGAGCACAGGTCTTGCACAATGGAGTCAGGAAACAGCAGTTTTGGTTTTTTAACTATGCAACGTCCTAAAACTTTTGTCCCCCTTGCTATTTTGATCCATTCTTATATAAAATATATACACATGATATCATAAGACTAGAGAAGTTACTTAAAAAGTAAATAATAATCTTCATAAATGTCTGTTTTACCAGACTTATGAATCAACCACAATTTTAATTTTTGAATTATCTTCTTTTCTGATCACTCAGATTAGCTTCACTTGTCAAAAGATTGCTGGTAAAATGGGAATTTCAATGTCCCTCTTACATACTAAGTATCTGTTTGTAGACATTGACACAATGCTCTGGTCCAGGAAAAAAAGATGTTAGTTTTCACAAAGTAATTTAGTTCTCATTAGATCTTGGCAAATTGTCCTTAGAAGAACTGTGGGCTGGTCAGAAAAGAGTACAAACATACACAAGCAATAGCTGGCATGATTTGCAATATCCTTACCTGTAAATCTGCTCAAATACAAATTTGTTTAGTTGGTTGTAGAAGAGCATAGGTATAAAGAATCATATGAACAAATGCAGTTTTATTTATTGATCAGTATAGACAGGAATGCCATGTACTTTCTAGCCTATGATTCCACTGTGTGTGTTAGTACATCTTCTCAGAGTCATTGTTTACTGTAAATTATTTTTTCTAGCCTCCCCAAATTCTTTCTAATCTGTAGTATTAGTATTTGTGTTGTGTTGTAGGCAACAGGGAGGGGAAGGAAAGAGAGTCCAAGAGATGTCTGGAATTATGAAGGAGCTTAAGATCATTATTATTGGGAATTATATAAATTTATCACATGGTACTAAGCCAGGGGAACAAAAAACCCACATCCCACTAGCCACTCTGGGAACTTTTGAGCCTAGGCAACATGGATAGGTTACACCTTTTGTTAAATTAATGCAAGCTTTTAAAAAATTATCCTTATACTTGTATGCCAGATTAGGACAAATATGGTACTTGCTTTTCAAGGTATAGTTATAGGAAAAAAAAAATTCACCAAGAGACAAAACAAGGGAAAATATCTTTGTGTCTATTCACCATACAGATATTCATAATTGAATCAAATTATTCATTCTATTGATAAAGTTTGCATAATAAAATTTTATTCCCCTTCCTTCCTTGATGCTGTGAATACTCTTCTCCAGTTTTAAAGAGAATTAAAATGAAATTAAAATCATCAACCCAAGATGATATTTTCTTAGTGAAGTTTTATTTATGGAACCTTTTAAAAGTGATGAAATTCAATCCCATCAGAATTGCTACCTTCACTCAAACATGTTTATTCAACATCTGTATATTATCTCTAAAAATTTTATGTCAGTTGTGGCACTGAAGAAATCCATTATTTTCAAATACTCACTAGCATAGGTAAAGGCTTACATTTTAGTAGTTATGTAGGAACATATATTAAAGATATTTTTGTAAAGTCTGTAACTAAATTCCTCTGCTTCCCTCCTCTCCCCTCACCTCCTCTAGTTCCACCCCTCTGCTGTGCTTGCAATGAAAGGTGGAAGATTAGCTAGAGTGGAATTAATGATATGAAAAATCGTGCAAAGTGACAGTAGGAGTGAAAACCATAAGGTTCTAATCATGGGGTTTCTTATTCCATAGCAGGTGAAGGATGGGGTATATTAGATCAAAGGAAACAGAAGAGCAGTGAAGCCAACAAAAAAACTGGATTACTCTTCCTCCAGCCCAAATCAGAGCTCCAGCAACAGCTGATCAGTCCTCCCTGTGAGAGCAAGTAAAAAAGTCTGTGAGAATGAGTGATTCTAGCCTGACAGATGTCCAAAGGGAAAATGGCATTTCCCACTGTCTAGATGACCATCTGGACATGTGAAGTCATCCTCAAACTCTTTCTTTATATATTTAAAAAAAATAAGCTGAGTAATTAATTTCTTCATATAACTTATTTTTCCATGTATTTCCAAGAAGCCAAAATTAATCATTATATGAAAGCTAAATAATGTATTTCAGGGTCTTCTAGATGTCAGGGCATGTTTAGGACAATGAAGAAAAGAGAGCCAGGGAGTAAGTGTAAGCACTTGATCCCAAGTCATCCACCACAATTAACTGTCAGCTCACTCCCTAAGACTGCTCCAATGTATTCACTCAAGCACCAATCTTGAGCATGCTTCCAGACATGGTTCATTTCAGGGACTGCTCCTGAAAACAATGTGAATGATCCTGCATTGGATTTGGTTCCCTTTTCCCTATACAGTTCTCCCATGCTACTGCAGTTAGCTTTGCACAACCTAAGCATCGTAGGATGCTTAACACATAGCCTTCAGCTTTATGCAATAAATTAATCAGTCCTGTACAATGCAACACAGACTTTTCATTATTTTTGACAATCTGAGCTGTAAAAACACACAAAAAATCCTGCGTTAGTTCTTCAGGAGCATGGCTCGGGTCAGAAGAGACACAGTGACAATCGCTGACTAGTGTGGAGGCTTCCAGTTTTCTCTACAGTGAACAGACGTGAGAAGAGTGTGAATATGAGGCAGCCTGGGTCACCTGGCCTCAGGGGCAGGTAACAGATTATTCCTCTTCTATTTAGCAGAATAAGACAATGCTGGGTGATGATTTTCTCTCTCCTCATTGATGAACACAAGAAAACATGCAAGAGACATCACTGAATTCCTCAGAGTGTGATACCATACCATTTTGCTATTTTACATTCATTAGGCTGCTATACCATCTAAGTTATTCTGTTACAAGGTAAGTGGAGAGCACTGTTGTTTGAATTTTAGAGGTACATTCTCAATAATACAATGCTCTGTGAAGTAATCATACTATATTTTTTTCTGCTTGCCTATTTACTCCATTGTTTTTCATTTATAATTTCATTGTTTTTCCCCTCCAACAAATTGTTTACCCCCTTAGATTCTTCCCTCCTGTACAGGACAGAAAAACTTCCAAGGTTCTCACCTCTGTCTCCATGTTCTCATGCTCTACCAGCTTCTGGGAGCTGTTATTACATTATTTGAAAAGATACCAACTACCAGTTACTTCTCATTTCTTTGTCTGAGCTAAGCTCTGAAGTTTGGCCAAGTAGTGTGATCCTTGAAAAGCTGTTCCCTTCAGTTTAAATAGTCCAGCCAGAGAACTTGTAATATGACCACAACAAAACAAATATATTGTGATTTTGATGGTTAATTTTATGTTGTTCAGTGAAAGTCCTTTAGCTAGCATATGCTACATTTCCCTTTAGTGCCTAGAGACAACACAAACAAATGACCTTTACCCCATTCATCCTTTGATGAGACTAAGCAGATCTTCCTTCTCTACAGGACCTCTCCCTTGTAATACCTGTTGCTCCATCTGCAAGTTTTTGTGGAACACGAACACATGAAACATACTATTTGTCTACATACTGGCATTTTATGGAGACTGAGTTTTTACACTATGTTTACGTCATAGTTTTCAATAACGTGAAGACCTTACTGCATGCTCACTGCAAGTGCATCGGAGGTGTAGTGCGAAGTCCCCTGTGGAAGTCATGATACAGGTGCAACAGTTTCAGTATAAGTGGCATCAAGGCATCCCAAAAGTGGTTAAAGGTGAGACAGTATGCACCGCAGTATGATATTTGCTGGAAGGCCTAC
>VZTO01001686.1:3229-23899 GCA_013400615.1 Syrrhaptes paradoxus
TTTATTTTTTTTTTTAAACAGCAACATTTCAATCACCTAACAACACTTCAATATCCGTATCACTTCCACATCAGCAGGGCTGGCAACGATTCTAAAGGTGCCACTTGAATGGTAAGAGAAGAAAGCTGTTAAATTTCATGTAGTCTGAACTAGAAGTTTTTCAAGGGGATTTAATAGACTTTATCTGATAGCACAGAAATACAAAAGACAAACACACTATGGAATCTTGGACTCTACTTTAAGCCCTAATTCAACTGATCTATTTTCACACCCATCTCTTCATCCCGCCTGTAACATCTTTGGCTTTAATTCAGCTTGCCCTTATGACAGTATGTTCCATCCCTCTATCACTTCTTGGAACATTCGCATTGGTTTTGTTGCCTGCAAAAGTTGCATGTGTCTTGAGCATACATACAAGTTTCCATTAATAAACACTCAGTTACATTTCACTGCATATGCACTTGTTTCCCCTCAGGGTTGTTACGTGTAGAAATTTGCCAAAGATGACAAAGGAAAATCCTCTGGTGACCTAATCCCCAGCCCGATTTGTTTAACCAAAGTTAGCCCAGGCATATGAACATTTAAACTGCACAGTTCCAACAGATATCATTCAACAGTAAAAATTTATCTTGCTCTTGTGTTTCAGTGAGAGAACATAAGTCAGCAATCAGTCATTCACAGAGGAACTGGGCAGAGGTTGAATTTAAGTAACTTGCCTCCGTGCATGACAGGCGGGTCTTGTTCCACCTGTCTAGCCAGAAACACGCTGGAGTCACGTATGTGCTACAATGGTTTTCTTAGCATAGAAAAGCAGTACCAGGGATGCTATCGTTATGCTGCTACGCCACATCACTAATGGCAAGAGACATATTTGTTTATGTCCATATACACCAGCTCTCCCACACTAACAATACACATCAAGTTTAATCAAAATGGGTACACTGAAAATTCTTCCACATTCTTGCCTTGAGCTGTATTCACAGTGTGTTTCCTTAGCCGACAGGGTAAAACATACCTCAGGCTTCAGAAATGAAAAGATGTCTCTATTGGTATTCAAAAGAAGAGCTTTGTATAAGGAAATAATTACCATAAGCACAGAATTTGCTTGAGATAGTATGGTTAAGGCAAAGAAAAGAGTTTGACAAGACTAAATAAGAGTTTAAGAGATGTCCAGAAGGCTTGTCTCCTCGGAATATATAACTTTTTATATGCATTTTGAATCAGACCTTCAATGTAAATAAAGCACTGCACCTGTTTTCCAGATAAACACTATGGTTTGTTTGTTTTTGTCCAGTTAAACAAACCAAATGGCTGGTATCACTATTTAGAGTTTGTTGTTTGCATTCACAGATGCAACTGAGATTGAAGGTAACCTTTACTACATCAAAATGTGCATCATCAAAACCCTTTACAAGAGAAATGTTGCCATACAGCAATTCTAAATCAAATGAATCCACATTCTTGTTTATACAGTTTATTCAGCAGCATCCCTAAAAATGGCCGTTGAGAGGACTTTCACAAGCCATACGAGGCAGAATGACTTTTTTCCCCTGTACGAAGCAAGGAAAACCACATCACAGTAAGATTCAAAATACATTTAAAAAACCCACCTCACTATATTAAGAAAGTCACTAGAATTTTGAAGGAGTTAGACACAAGTTATATTTTAGTAAAGATATAGGCAAAGAATATCTAAAGACTGACTTTAAAGCAGCAGCAATGTTCAGACGCCAAAGATGAATGAAACTGCTAGATACATCCACTAAAGTTAACTTTTGTTTAAAAAACAAGTCTTAAATTTGACATCTAGACATAGCATATAAATTTACAGTATTATAGACTAGTGAAAGATGCTATTACTTACAGGATCCAAATGTAACACTTCATAAGGGTTGTACTCTTGATACTCTCTGTCTGTTTTGGACACTTTGTATGCAAGAAACAAAAATAATGCCCAGCCAGCAAGGAGGACTATTTTCCTGTTTGGAAGAAATAATTTTTTAAATGTACAAATACTCTAAATACAGTAGCTCTACTATAATTCAAATACTACAAACAACATAAGAAGTCATTTGATATCAGTCTTCAAGACAATACTAAAATAGAAAGAAAAATTAAAGCAATTTTAAAGCAGTTATGAGTATTTTGAGTTATAGGACCGTCATTGACACAAATGAGACAAGCTGATCTGACTTCCAATTCATTTCTCTTTTTTTTTATAAAACAGGCAACCCACTACCAACAAAGATTCTTTAACTGTATGTCCTCTTCAGGTATCCAATAGTATTTCCTATTTTTAAGGAATTATTTTAATCTGATCCTAAGCAAAGTCCATGCTAAAAAACCAAAAAGCTGAAACAGACGCCTAACAAACAGGAAAACATTTTGAGGGTGGGAGTAATAAGAACCAAAGGGTATAAAGTCTCAACTTTGAACACACAAATTATTGTTATTGCATATTTGAATGTATATGTTTATATATTAAATATTCAAAACAAAAGATGTTGCTAGCACCACTAATTTCAGTGAGGGAGGATCATTTTTTGGAACAAAAATTAATTGTTTACTTATTTCTTAGTGCTGAGGTTCACTGGTTTCATTTAGGAGGTATTTTATGAAGGACAAACAGCATCCATCTTGATTTCAAGCCCTAACAGATAATAATGATTAACTATTGATTATTCAAATATAGCAAATGTCTCCTCTGTGACATGAAAGCCATTATTATACAACTAATTCCAGCTGCTGTGATTACCCAAAAATTTATTTTTATAAAAATGTAGGAATTGCTTTAATGGAAAGTCACACAAATTAAACGTACTTACTTTACTGTAGGAATTATGTTCTGTTGTGGTTTTAACAGTCGCAAACGATACCACAAGCATCTTCCATATACGTTTCTTATATTCTTTAACCGAATTTGCTCTATAAAATTGAAGAGAAAGATCATGATTAATCAATCTGACAAAAAGCAGAATGACAAACACGTTCACTTCATCTTGGAGTGGGCAGTACAAGGTCAGTTGAAGGACTAACAAAAGATCCAGTAAAACTGGAGAAAATGATGGTGTTTTTATCCATTAAAGTGACACTGCACATCCATAACCACAAGAAGTTGGTCAGATTATTCTCTGTTACCTATAAATAATCCATTCTATTTTCCACATGCCACCTAGCAACCATCACTTCTGAACCCGGCCTTTGCCTGGATAACATGAACCTGTAAATTTTGCTTCTTCCATTTCATACTCAACTCTAAGAAGTCTCCCATTTCAGTATGTCAGCTACTGCATGCAGAAAAAAAAAAGGAAAACCACCCACACATGCAAAGCGGTGTTTGTATACAACTAAAGAGCAGGGCTATAGCAACAGCTACTTCCTCAGTTCAAGACATGATGCATTTTCCACCTGTTTACATCTGCTTTTTATAAGTTGCCTTCATTTAGGTTTTTCCTGTTGAAAGGGAAAATGAAGGAAGAGTAAGATAATAGCTATTTGGTACCTCAGTAACATGGGTCCTTGGCAAGAGAGTATATGCATTAACAAACTAGCCAACAGGACTTCCTCCCATGTCCTTTCAGGACAGGATGGGACTGGAAGGAAATTATATTTATACTGTCAACATCACCATGACAAGGCATGGAAGCTCTCTCTCCTAAGAGTTTTAGTTGTATTTCACAGTTAATCAAGACCAAATTAGTATTGGTCAAAGAAGTCTTTTATGCTAAGCAAAAGAATAAAACCACTTGGCCCTTTTCACACTAAAGGAGAAGGAATAAAGAGAAAAATCTTCATCCTGTCTCAAGACATTTAGATATTGCTGGTAAACATAAAGGAACTAAATTTGCCATTTTAAAAGTAGTTTGCAAATCATCTAAATGCAGGAATTAGGTTAACAACTTTGATCCAATGCACACATCAATCACATCCTAAAAAACTCTTAAATCTGAACTTTGCACTTTTAACAAGGTGATGCCCTCGTCTTCATTAAAGTAGCAGTTATGATAGAAACACTCTCCTCTGGCAAATTTCTAAAAGGTGATTGTAGAAGGCAATTATTACTTCTGTTTAGTTATTCTGAAGATACTGTGTGTGTAGACACAGTGCACAGTAACCTACTTGAATTCATAAGCATGCAATCCACCTGAAGTACCTAGAAACTTAAATTTGCAGTGAAACCATCCAAGGTCAGAGAAACACGACCATAAATGCCAATATTGCGCACCAAATCAACCATAAGTTCAGATTTAATGTGAATCGGATGTGAGCATGAGATGATATTTTAAAGTCTGTCTGTTCTGGAAAAAAAAAAAAAAAGAAAAAAAAGAGTAGAAACACAGATGATACATGACCATCCACAAACTAGTAAAGCAGACAAATAAAGCTTGCAGAGACAAGGTACCAGAACCAAAAAAAACCTGTATCAACTTATTCTGAGATACTTAGTTCTATATACTATATCTTCCCTCAAACTCAATATGACACTTTACAGCTTGATAGGATTCCTTGAGAAGATTAGTTTAATAGTCCCATCATCCCCAAAGAGGGAGAAACAGAGAAAAGGGAGAATAATTCAGTCTGATCCTTCTGATCCAACTCTTGCAGGGCTTCAAAATAAGCTTCCAAACTTGTCTCACAATTTTGTGCCACAGGTAAACCACACAGGTATTTTGTGGTTCTCCTGATCCACAAAGATGGTTCGCATACTTAAAACAGGTATTAAACAGGAAACTTTCTAAACAAAAAGGATATGACTAATATTTGTTTAAGCAATTGCCCACTTAGTTTCACCTTACTTGTGTAAGGCTTTAGAAAGCACTGTGAAGGAAAACCTCAGAAGGCAAGGAACAAAGTTAAAATGCAACACTGACTCCCTACCAGTAGAGTGTAAACTAATCTGGCATTTTCGTCTTTGCAATTTTTTTTTCAGTATAAAAAACTGTGGGAGATCTCCACCGGTTCAGAACTAAATCTACCACAACTAATTTTAAGCTAATTGTTACTTAAAATTAAACTAATTTTTTTAATGCAAAGCTAAGTTATATTACAAGCACACAGAACTTGCATATCGAAAAAGCTGATGGCACTAAAAACTAGACAAATGATGAAGTTAAGTAATGGAGACTGAAGAGCTCTGCCACAGCAACAGGGAGGAGAGAGTTCTGGGGGTTTCTAACAGGTGCTGGACAACTCTGAGCCACAATGTGATGCTTTTATAAAAAAGTCACCAATGATGCTTGAACAAATCAGGCACCACAAACCTCACAGAAGACATGTGCTTGGATGTCAAGTACAAGATGAAGCCAACCGTTCACTTCAACCACACTGACCCAGACCAGCTACTTGATCCAATCCATTTCACAGCCCCACAGCCATTTCTGCAGCACAACCAAGGGCCAGTGCTGTTTGGTGACTGTCTTAACTGAGCCGAAATCCCCCATGAGGACCAGGGCTTGTGAGCATGAGGCTGCTCCTATCTGTCTATAGAGAGCCTCATCTACTTGCTCTCCCTGGTCAGGCGGCCTGTAGCAGACCCCCACTACAAAGTCACCTGCCCCTGCCGTCCCTTTGATCCTGACCCACAAGCTCTCTGTTGGCTCCTCATCTGACCCCAGGTGGAGCTCCATGCACTCCAGATGGTCTTTGACATAGAGGACAACACCCCCTTCTCGCCTCCCCTGCCTGTCCTTCCTAAAGAGCCTCTATCCCTGCATCCCAACACTCCAGTCATAGGATCCATCCCACCATGTCTCCGTAATGCCAATAAGATCATACCCCCGCAGGCGTGCACACTGGCAAAACATCACCCTGAGTAGGAAAGCCATTTTCCTGCTGTATCCAGGAAAAACAGGTTTCCAGTTTACTTACAGACAACATAGGTGATTGCACCAAATAAAATACTTATCTTGTTAGAAAGAAATTGGTTTCAGGGAAAAAAGAAAGAAGAAAAAAAGGAAAAGAAAAAAAGGCTAGTAAGAGCTGAAATACCAGGTAATTACTGTGCTTAACAAAAGCAGCACTATATTCCTAATGAGCAAGTTCTGGATAAATCAGGTCCTTTTTTTATTTGTCTTCCTCTCCCAAGGAGCTTGCTTTCACACAAGTGGACTTGCCGTGCCACAGAACTGGCACCCTGCCCCTGCAATATCCTGCAGACCCTAAACACACAGGAGTAAATACACTACATGCTGCTCTGGGTAAAGCTTTGCTGAGAAACAGGAACTGTACCTTCTTTGGATTTCAGGTCTGGAATCCTTGCTCTGCCAGGGAAAGAGGTTCAGAGTCTGAAAAGCAGATGAGAGCTCTCCGATCATGGCTCCCCACTAACGCGTAAGAGCACTTCAGACACTACCCTTGGATATGGGATTACAGGGAGACACGTAGAGGGGGGGAAATGCTCTTCCTCTAGTCAAAACAACTTCTCATTTGATAGCTAAAACATTAGGAAATCTCTCCTACAGTTTTTAAAATAGGTATTAAACAGCCTTGGAAAGTGGGCTTTTGCATAATCTTGCTAACAATAATCCATGTATCAAGGTATTGTTAAAGCACCCCTACCAGATGAGGATGCAGAGTGCCAGTTCATTTCTGTAAATAATCTAGGGAAGCATCTCATGCTTCCTCGATTTCCTCCCAAATTGTTATGGATGTATCCAAAGTTCCTGAGATTCACAAGCAATTTTTCATCAATACAATGCTCTTACTTTTAGAGGGTTCCCACAAGTGCCTATTATAATATCTTCAGAAATGTATGTGAATATGCAGCCAAAACTACATCTTAACACTCTTCAGGTTCTCAAAAAATAAAACAACTACTGGAATAAAAGGAAAAGTGAGTGCCTTCTATTTCAATTATTGAGAAAGAGTTAGTCAAGTCCTCTAGTGATACTAGTAGGTATTTTAATCCAAAATTTTCAGACAAATGAAAATAAAATCAAGACCCTAGCACACAGAACAGCTGAACATTTGAGGTTGGAAGAGACCTCTGCACCCCTGCTGCTCAGAGAAGGGTCAACAAAGCAGGCTGCTCAGGGCTCTGGCTCTAGGCCTTTGAATATCTTCAAGGACAGAGACCCTACAGTCTCTCTGAGCAACCTGCTCTAGCGTTTGATCACCCTCACAGGACACAAAATTTTCCTCATGTTTGTCTCAACACCTGTTCATTCACCCATCACACAATGGGTGAGGAACACAGGGCACACAAACACGGAAGGAAACTATCACAGGTTGGATTCACTGTTTCCATTGATTACATACAACCTGTGTTGACCCACACCTTACATACTGGCACACACATTGCCGTGCTGCGCTTGTCCCCTGCCCCCTCATCATAAGAATACAAAGTCTTTGGCTCCTTGTACAAATACTGTCTTCAAAACCCAAGGCCTTTACAAAANTATTGAGAAAGAGTTAGTCAAGTCCTCTAGTGATACTAGTAGGTATTTTAATCCAAAATTTTCAGACAAATGAAAATAAAATCAAGACCCTAGCACACAGAACAGCTGAACATTTGAGGTTGGAAGAGACCTCTGCACCCCTGCTGCTCAGAGAAGGGTCAACAAAGCAGGCTGCTCAGGGCTCTGGCTCTAGGCCTTTGAATATCTTCAAGGACAGAGACCCTACAGTCTCTCTGAGCAACCTACTCTAGTGTTTGATCACCCTCACAGGACACAAAATTTTCCTCATGTTTGTCTCACACCTGTTCATTCACCCATCACACAATGGGTGAGGAACACAGGGCACACAAACACGGAAGGAAACTATCACAGGTTGGATTCACTGTTTCCATTGATTACATACAACCTGTGTTGACCCACACCTTACATACTGGCACACACATTGCCGTGCTGCGCTTGTCCCCTGCCCCCTCATCATAAGAATACAAAGTCTTTGGCTCCTTGTACAAATACTGTCTTCAAAACCCAAGGCCTTTACAAAATGCAGCAGCCACATATTGTTTTACTACACGCTGCTCGCCACCTCAGCAGTACTGCTGGCGACTGGCGAGACAGACATGCTTCCATGAGTACATGGGGAACACAAAGGCTGAGGGCAACGTGGGTGCTGCCAGGCAGCTCAGGAACACAAGCACTTCTGCTGCCAGAAGAATCTGTGACACACAGGCTGGCACAACGTCACAAAACATGTTAAAAACAGTACCACAGAAAGAATGAGCCACTCCGGTGGGCAATAACGAGAGCACCAGACAACTGGGCTAGGTAAAGACATCAAAAGAAAGATCTGGGATACAAGTCATTTTGGGGTGAACACAATAAAGCGATACAAATGACATGGCACTGCATGAGTTTTGCTTCATTTTTAGTAACCCGTGTAGGGTAACCTAACCTAGTCATTACTTCAAGATTACTTCTGCCCTGCTCCTTTCTGACAGCGAAGCAGAAGAGGTCTTCACTGTCTACTACTGCAAGTGCTTGAGCAGTCTTACGTATTTGTTTCTGAAGGAATGCCTGACAAATTATCCCTCCCTAGACCTAACCTTTTTGTTTCAGGTTGTAGAGGCTCCAACAAGTGCTCTAGAAGAAAACCTAAGAAAGATTCATTTTTTACATCTTCCTGAAGAAAAAGACAAGATTACACATTTATTGGAGAATGGCAACTCTGGAAGAGAGGGAAGGGAAAGATGTACACCTGGAATTACATGGAAGAGAAGTTTTAATCACCAGATTCTTGTTTCAGCTGCAACAAACACATCAGTTTTAGGAAAAAATACCTCAAAATAAAGCCCACTGGCATCAGTACTCTTATCTAAAGCATGTAAAAGTTTAAAAAGATCATACAGTCAATTTTTAGAACAACCAAAACCTAACAAAAAAAATAATATCCAGAATAAAGGGAAGCCACCATTTCTCCATCATTCTATCTCAAACAGTAGGAAAAAAGTAACGTCCCAGCCTCCTGCATCCTTTCTGCCTTCAGGCTACTAAGAAAGCAAAGGCAACAAGTCTAAAATACAGCTCCAGTGGACTCTGTCAGAAAAAGAAATATGAGGAAGTGCATATGAAACATCCTGCACACCAGATGCAGACAATCCACCCAAGGGGTAACACCGCGTGGTTTCTAAAGAAAAGGACTTCTTTCAGCAAGGAACACAGAGTGACAGAGTTTTGCAGCCTAAGAAATGCCAAGTTCACTTAAAAAACAGACTTTCACAAAATTTATTTGCAGCATATCTTCCCATCTCTCCACCTGCCTTAGAGATATGTACCTGTGGAATACACCAAGAGATGCAAGTAATGCACACAGCGTGCAAGTCTTGAGCAAAGGTTATAACCCAAGGGTACCGCAGCTCTAAGCGTTAAAACTGTTCCACTGAAACTGGGGGTAACAGGACCCAGCAGAAACACTGCTTCCGAGTTTCTGATTTTGATGTTTCCGATTCAGTTTTACAGTTTTCATCCTCTAAACTGCACACTGAAAAGGTTTCTGTTTCAACAGCTATGTGTATGTGTGCATACACACTACATATACACATACATATGCAAATGCTAAATTCTTGGACTTTTTCCTACTTCAACAATCACAGAAATTAAACAATGTTACAGATCATTTATTTACTGAGGTCTTGAACTGGGGCTTTCTGAACAAATTTACTTTTTCTATCACAGAACCATTTCTCAGATAACAGGTGATGAATAGAAATATGAAAACACTACCCTACTGCCTTACTAGACCATTTTAGCTCACCTCTGTTGGCATTTTTCCTTGACAAGTTTTATAACAGACTCCACATGGATATAGAGTATGGTATCTGGGAACAACTTAAAAGTCACAGGATTAGGAAAAAATCCTACACTTCCTTTCAAAAGAAGCCAGTGACAAACACCAAGAACAATGTTTTAAAGCAGCAACCCATCTTCCTCAGCAACTAAGAGGCAGTATTCAAACTCAGTAAATCACAGAGGCAGCAACTCTTCTGAAACACTAAGTAATTTCAAAACGTGTAAGAGGGTTGACTTCTAGCGTAAAGCTCCAAGTTACAATGCATGAAACAAATTAAATTGATTTAGAAGCATTCTAAAATGCAGCTGCCTAAATCCAAAAGCCTTCAAATGGCCTCTAGTGTTTCAGTTAAGATTACTTTTTTTTTTTAATTGGAAAGCATGTTTCAGGAGACAAGTCACACAAAACATTGGTGAAACACTGAAGTGACCATATCAGTGAAGAATTAAGTGATCTGAAGAGATGCTTTCTAATTTTAATGTCTATTATTGTCAGAATTGTCCTCATTATCCTGAGTTTATCTATAAAGAGGTCACATGCAAGTCAGCTTCTTCACCAAAATGTTCATACCTGAATAATCTGACCCTCGCTGTTTTCAAAGAGATTTTTTCAGTGTAGTCAATATTCAGAGAAATAATTAAAAAAACCCACCTGTTTCAAGTAACACCATTAAAACTCCAAGCAGTTCACAAACACAAACTACAGAAAGTCCTACAAAAGACCTGAATAGCAAGAGCATGTTTTGCAGCAACCTGATTAAGCATAAGAGGTACAACAAGTAACCTTTCATTCACATGCTGTTCCACAAATTTGCTGACCAGAAGATAGCATTTGTTACTAACAACTTTAATAAACAGTAACATAAGATCATTCAACATCTCGAAAGTAAACTCTGAAAAGATGTTAATTTATTGGACTTTCTGTTTACAGTCAACCTCGCTGGTCTCAGGGCACAGTTCCACGTTACATCACTCCTAATCAAGCCATTTCCAAACCTTCTTAGTAAGTATACTGTCTCATTCATGCTGACAAACCGTCAGTGGGACTAACTATGCAAACTTCTAAGCTACATCACCTAAGTTATCTAGTTTAGAGTAGGGCTGGATCAGCAAAACTTTAATGGAATCTAAGAGGAATCAGAAAATGGGCCATTTTAATAGACATGTCAAAGTTAACAATTTTAGATAAAATCAACAACACTGGGCTCCAAGAATTGCACATCCTTAATTATTAGCTATATTTTATCAATTTGGTATGAGGAGGAAACCAGACCACATTCGGTCCAAACCAAGCGTAGACAAAAGTCACTTAGCATATCACCAATCACTAAAAATGCCTGTATTCAGTATTGTTCTGATGTATACCTTGAAGAAATGATAAAAGACAGAACTAGGGGACAAAGGGATAGGCACCATATATCCATTTATCATCAGTGGGGCTTTTGTAAAGGGAAAGTGAACTTTACAAACCCAAGTCCTCTAAAGGAAATAAATGTATGGAAGAGGAGATCCTACTGATACAGTCTGTGGTTTCCAGAAGGCTTTTGAAAGCTTCCTCTTAAAACTCTTTCAGAACAACCATCTAACTATTGCAAAAATAAATATGTGACTAGAAGACAGAATGAACGGCCAATTCTCACAGCAGCAGGAAATCACCAGTAGTGCTGTAGGAATTTATGCTGGAACTACAATACTCACATTTCACTAATAAGTAACCTGGGTAAAGGGGTGAGCAGTAAAATAAAGCGCCTGGACAATATTAACTTTTTCTGGGTAACAAGGTGTCATAATTTAACCCCACCCACAAATAAGCACCACACAGCCACTCATTCGCTCACTTTTCCCACCATGGGATAGGGGAGAGAATCAGAAGAGGAAAACTGCGAAAACTCATGGGTTGAGATAAAGACCATTTAATAGAAAAAGCAAAAACCGCACATACAGGCAGAGCAAAACAAGGAATAAATTCACTGCTCCCCATCAGCAGGCAGGTGTTCAGCCATCTCCAGGAAAGCAGGGCTCCACCACACACAACAGTTACCTGGGAAGACAAACGCCATAACTACAAATGTCCCCCATTCCTTCTTCCCCCAGCTTTCTATGCTGAGCATGACATCCTATGGTATGGAATATCCCTTTGGTCAGTTTAGGGCCAGCAGTCCCTGCTGGGACCCTTCCCAATTTCTTGTGCACCCCCAGCCTCCGCATTGGTGGGGTGATGCGAGACGCAGAAAAGGCCTTGATCCTATGTAAGCACTGCTCAGCAATAACAAAAACATTCCTGTGTTATCAACAGTTTCCAGCACAAATCCAAAACATAGCCTCATACTAGCCAGTATGAAGAAAATTAATTCTATCCCAGCCAAAAACCAGCACACAAGGGCAAGGGTATCCTGAAGAACTGTGAAGATAAGCAAGTGGATTACAGAACAACACATGGAGTTCAGGGTATGAAAATGTAAAGAGCAGTGGGGACTATCCTAATTTATTATATAATAAGGATGAGCTCGGGGCTGAATATCACCTCTCAGGAACACAACCTTGGTGTTGTAAGAAACTGTTCTACGAAAACCTCAGCTGAACGCTTATTAGTTATAAGAAGCAAAGCAAATGTTTAGAGCATTCCTGTGAGGAAAGGAAGATAACATTAGTCCACCACATTAACTTAAGGTATGTATAACCTTGAGTATGATGCACAGTCCTAGTCTCCACCTGTCCAAGAGGGGAAACTAGAAAAACACTGAATTAAGGTGAACAACAGCCATAGAACATATGAGGAGATTTATGTCCAAAATATAAGCTATAAATCTTTAATCTGGGAGACAGAAAAGTCCAAGGAGAGGTAACAGAAAACTGTAAAAAACCTAAGTGACAGCCAGGACAGACGGGATCGAACATTTACTGCCTCTTCCAGTAGATAAAATAAAGATAATCAAATAAAATCAGAAGCTAAACAAAGGTGACTGTTTGCAGTGTGGGCAGCAGAGCTGGTGAGCTCCTTGCCATAGGATGGTATGGATGCTATGCCAAGAGAGTCATTGAACTCAAAACCATTGGAAATTGGGAGAATATGCAAAGGAAGCATCATTTATGCTTGTCCTGTTATTCCCTCCTTAAGGCATACACTTTTGTAATGTCACGTAATGAAGACATCTGACTTGACCCAGTATATCCACCCTTTTGTTCCTAAAAAAAAAAGAAACTTTATTGGAAAGCCTTTGTAAAAGTCACAATGCTAGCAAATATCCTAGTTTCAGACAGTTCAACTGGACAACCAAGATAAAAGCATCTTTTAAACCTAAATTGCATCACCTCCAACAGATACATATTTATAATGCTTGTAAGTAATTTTCTGTACAAAGGAAATATTAAGTGAAAATCTGAAATCACCTCTTTTTGTGCTTCTCCCTGCTCTTGTTATGGTCCAGACAGCAGAACCTCCCACATGAAATGGAGGCCCAGGTGTGTGACAGGTCCTGGCTAACAACTAAGGGGAAGGACCACCACTCCCTCAGTGGGAGAAGGCAGCGCTGCACAATCAAAAGATGCAGCAGCAGCAGCCCCAGTCTAGACTTGTTCAAAATGCTGCAAATCCACACCCTTCTTCATAGGCATGAATTGAAGTGAAAGAAGAAAAAAAAGAAACCCCAAACCACCCAACCAAACAAAAAAACACCACCAAAACCACCAAACCCAAAATTCTCACTTTGGAATCACTGTTGATCCTGTTCCTTGCCATGTACCTTGCTCCTCTCGCATGTTCCTTCTGCTGTAAGAATGGTTTAGCTGCTCGTGAAACCATAGCTGAACCATCACACTTTACCCTTGAACATGTCAGGTTAAACACCACTAACTTGAATTCTCTAATTCATAGCCTGTACATTTTGGTAGTTCAGTGGCACCTACATGAGCAGTCAAGATACCCCTCTAGTAAGTAGAAAATGAAAAATAAGGTATGTAATACAACTTTTACAATGCTGTTTCCATAAGCTTCCATAACAAAGTTGAATTTAAAAAAAAAAAACCAGAAAAAGCTTTTTATATACATGTAATAAGAGAAAGTTATTGTAATAGCTTGATCTCTATATCTTTGATAGATCTTTGATATAAAGATCAAGCTACTACAAGAACTTTATCTCTCATTACATATACATGAAAATAAAGATGGTTTAATTTCAATAATAATAGCTGTTTATATTTCAAAAATTATAATAATAGCTGTTTTTATTGGCAACAAAAAGTTTTTCAGAATTAAGTCTTCTGGGCAGTATTGAAGCGACTCAACTAATCTCTAACGCAGGGTTATTAACTTTATTTTCTTGCTAGGCTACCATGCTTATAGTAAGATTACAATACTTCCAAAAAATTCCATGAAAGTACATGCTTTTTTTCCCAAATAACAGAGCAATTTAGATAACACTGTCCAAACGCTTTGTTTTGAAAAGTATTTTTAGAGATAATTGCTAGACATGACTAATGACATCTCATGATGTTTGCCCTTTCTTCAAATGTTTCTACAAAGAAATCCTACTGCTTCAAAACAGCAATATAGTAAAAAAATTAACAAAATTGTATAAGTATCACCATTATATTCTATTCTGCCTTTTAACAGACACCTAATAGCTATATTTTTCTGAACTTGAAATGGTCTGTTAACCATAGTGTACTCAATCTCTCAATACTTAAAAAAAAAAAAGAATTCAATTTGTATGTAATAACAGTTCTCAAATGCATAACTGAGTTTCACTGACTCTCCTCCCGCTTCCTGACACAATGCCCAAAGGTTATATTAACAGGAAAGGATAAGTACACGCACATACGGGCGCAGAATGCCTATATTCCCAGATATCAAGTTTTGGTGCCCATGCCCATCCATCACATAAGCATTAGCAATGAGCACAGCATCCTGTGTTTTTATCCTGTCCTTTACCAGCACCCTGTACTTTTATCCTGTACTACCAAACATCAAAATGCAGTGAAACACTTCCAAGCTGAAGTTAATGAGATTTCAATGAGCTGTGAGCAAGGTCAGAAGTCACAGTCAACCCACTCCAACCAATCTTATCTCACCAGAGGATTAGAAGCAGCACAGAAGAATTCTAACCCTGAGCGGGAGCAGCAGTATTAGGTAGTACCAAGATGCCCTTCCACTCCCCCAGCTGCTGTAAGGTACAAGTGCTTGTCACTCCATTACAAATAAAATGCTGCCTGCATTCT
This sequence comes from Syrrhaptes paradoxus, assembly GCA_013400615.1. Classification (NCBI taxonomy): domain Eukaryota; kingdom Metazoa; phylum Chordata; class Aves; order Pterocliformes; family Pteroclidae; genus Syrrhaptes; species Syrrhaptes paradoxus. The sequence continues at coordinate 18,187 of VZTO01001686.1, forward strand.
CCACATTGGCTTGAGTTACATCAAAGTTAGAGACTCACTGTTTGTCCTTAAAGAGCCAAATAAACTTTATAGCCTCAGTTCCTCTATCTTAAAGCAGGGAATTAATACAGATGTCTAAAGACAGCCTCAAAATCCACAGATGAGAAATACACAAAAAATTATAGAGAAACCTTCATATTTACACTACTACATAGCAATATCCAGTGTAGTGGGCAGATATCCAGAGAAGTATGGTTCCTAATACAGTAAACCTTTACAGAAGGACTTCCTCAGGACCTCTGTTCAAGGTTTCGAACATGGGTGCCACGTACCACCTATCTATAATAGCATGCAAAAAACCCTACTGCTTCAAAACAGCAATACAGTAAAAATAGTATTAAGTATCACCATTATATTCTATTCTCCCTTATAACCTAGTAAGCTATATCTTTTAAGTATTTCTGTACTTTGCCCAGTCTCAACTCAAAAAGGCTGGACAAGAACAAGGGTTCTCAAACTGCCTATGCTACTTCCTAGAGGCATGGTATTCTTCAAAGATTAGCAGGGAATTGTTTCCTTCAACACTTTTTAAAGTTTTTCTTTGTATTAGCCCAGTGCACTTCAAGACAACTTGGGCTACATGGCACAAACAGAAACACTTGAGAGGGGAGGGTACAGGGGAAAAGAAGTAAGTGAGCAACAGGGTAACATATAGCTGGGAGTGGGTGGAAGCCAACAAAAAAAACATCCCACACACTTTATATGGATTTCTATCACAATAAAAATAAACTGAACAGCTTTTATCCATTTCATATTAGTTTTTTCCTAGATACAAAAATTCAGCAGCTCATCTTTTTTCCCTACAGTAGATTTTTATGTTCTTGCACTTGAAGGAAGATCTATGTTCCAAGCAGATTAGCTCATACAGCTGCTTTTCTCTCTGAGAAGATACTGCAAATGAAAACTTTCATTAACGTTATCCCTGCATTCACAGCTATTATTTTTTGGGGTTTTTGAACTGTTTTCAACATTTTGTTTTGTTCAAGTTACTGTAAAAGACTCAGGATAGAGACTTTTATTCTTTCCAGCAGCTTTGTAGCACATTATGAATACCCAGCGCCCTAAAACAGGATAATTTATTTAATGTAGACCTAAATCAATTCAAAAATTGGATAAAATTTCAACCTTTCACAGATACACATACTTAACTACGAAGCACATCACAATCTATGGCCATCTGTTTCAGCACAGCTTTATAATCATGTCTCAACTCAGCAGCACAGATAAGTCAAAAAATACACAAAGTTCAGCAAACACATCAGCATTGTACAACAACTGGCACATTATCCAACAAAGTTCATTTACCTCTTGCTCTCCCTTTCTAGATGCTGATGTTTAATCCATACAAGCCTACAGTGAAACTGGGTCAAAGCAAGTCCAACAACACAAAGATACTTTGATGGGCACTTATCCATCCCCCGTTGCTGAGAAAAAACACCTCTTCTTCAACTCTCACAATGTTTTGAAAAACAACTTAAAAATTCCCATTGCAGAAAATACTCTTCAGTTAAGAAGTGAATCTGCACCAGAATAACTTTTCAGCAAACATATTTTTTTGTTCCAGATCAAAAGCAGTCCCTACAATAGTTCTCCTCACAGTAATTAGTAATTATGTTAAAGTTATATCAATATTCACCCAAAACAGAGGTAATCCACAAAAAGTATGAAGTGTTTTTTGTTTATTTTACTAATAAAACACAAATACACACAGGTTTTAAACATACAGGATATACAACACAGCAGTTTCACCGTCACCTGAAGCTACCACTGAAAGCATCAGTCTTCTCCACTGCCAGCTCCCAGTCACATCCTGCACCAGCCCAGACATCCACAAAATGAGCTCTACCCAAAAACTGACACATATTAAAAGTAAGACAGGAAAAAAAAAAAAAAGCCAAAAAAATCAGTTTAGCTCAAGTGGATTTATTCCCAATTCCCCACACTGTTCAGGAGCTCTATTTGGCATAAGGGAAGGGCTCTACTATGTTAGAGCACTGCTCCCTTGAAGCAGTTAGGAAACTGCAGCCCAAGACATGAAGCTGAACAATTAACCTTTTACAAGAGCTTTATTAGCTCTTCAATGAACACCAGGAGATAAAGTCATTGGGACAACTCCGTTTTACAAAGTCAATTACCTGCTTGTTTGGTTTATCAAAGCTGAGATAATGAAATTATAGGACAGTTCACAAGGTGAATACCACACCGCAGCAAAACCCTCCCAGAAAGTAAGTATTGATCCCTGCTGCAGGCTGCAGCAACAGTTCATATGGACTCACCCAGAATGCCTGGAGAAAGCACCGTTGAGACACACAGGAAACAGAAGCAGCTCAAGTTTTACTTCAGACTTGAAAGAGACAAGTTAAATCACATTGTTCTTCAAGACAGTAGTATTGAAAAGGCCCTTCAAAAGTTTATTTTAGAAAGAACTAAGAACAAAATTGCTATTTTAAGCTAAAAAACTATCCTGCTAAAAATCTGGTATTAGGTAACACATTTTGAGACTTCTTGAAGTAGAAAAGCAACACAGATACATTCTTACTTTCCAATCTTCACTATGGCAAAAACAAACTGATTTTTTTTCTTTAATTTATTCTATAGGCATTTACTACAAAACTACAGCACAGAACAAATCCTAAAGTATTACAGGTCATCAACAATTCCCAGCAACCTCACTTGAAGAGAGCCAGGAATGTTTTGTGCTCACGTTTTTCCTTCTCCGCTGGTGCTCTCCACTGTTACAAGTACCAGCAAGCTATGGCCGTGCATGTGTAGAAGGAAGCAGCAGCCACCAAAGGCTCAACCTCCCTGCTAGTAAGCACTTCATTCTTGGTTCGGACTAGCTCTAGTTCACTCTCACAAAAAAATGTGTCTGAAGCACATCTTCCTAACCTAGTTTTTACCAAAGAAGGAATCTGCTCTGTGTCTTTCGGGTGCTCTGGTTCGCATTGCACATGGGTCTTGAAAGTGAGGAAGACAGGAGTGTGATTTGCTTCAGAAGTTCACTCTGACCCGGTCCTCTCACTCCTGGCAGGCTGTGCTGCAGCTGGAGCTGAAACAGCTAGCCAGTCCACCTGGTCCTCACCAGCTCCACGCAGGGCCACAGAGGGACCGCCGCGCTGGATTCTCTAGCACAGGTACGACAAAACACACATTCAAGACAGAAACATTAGCTCGTCCTCAATGGAGAGAGCAGAGGCCTTGGCAGAGCTTATTCAGCTTGGCCCTGTACCATGCCTCACTGATTGGAAAACCTGCTTTCAATTAGTATCAAAATAAACACCTCGTAACAAAGTCTAGATATCCCTGTTCATTGCAGGAATCAGAAGCTAGCCATGCTGGAAGATTTATCTTCCAAAGACACAGGCCTTCTCTTAGCTTCTGAAATTACAGTTGCGCTTTGGTTTTTTGTTTTGTTTTTAACTGAAGATTTATTCTGAAAACAAGAAGCCATGGCTAAACAATCAGCACTTTGCATCATCACGAGGCTTTAATTTACTCCTGATATCCGATTCAAATGCTGGAACAGGTATGGTTGAACACATACAAAGCTGCATGAAAGCTATTCAGAGCATTTTGCTAGAAACAAGTCGCACAAGAGCCATCCATTCAAACAACTAGAACACCACAGTGAAGCAAGGGAACGCTCCAGTAGTCCTGAATGTGATCTGCACAACACCTCAACTCTTTATTTGAAAAGAGCCTGCAGAACAGAACTCAACCAGGAGACAGCAGGCATGCTATTAAACCACATGCTAAAAACTGGACTATACTCATATTTTAAAATCCATTAAGACAATTATGAAGCAGAAATCATTCTTTCATTTCCATTCATTGCCACGCCTGGTGATTTTCACTTAGTTGACTCATTTCTGTCCCAACAGCGTTATAAAATTTACCTTGTGTTTTGGAAGGTATGGTTTGATCCAGCTTTGTAAGAATCTAGCACTAATTACAGAATGATACACAGCAAGCCCTCCACACGTGTGACAATGTTGGCTAGAGGGAACGAAATGAGCAGTGCTTAATGGCAGGCCTCTTTGGAAACTGGGTACAAACCATATAGCCATATTACAAAGTTAGGTTTTCATTTTCTGCCATTCTCAAACACAAGGCTAGTAAAATGTTTCCAACTTTGGCAGCGTTGCCATGGCTTTTCCTGCTTCTGTCAGGCTCTTGAAAATCAAGCTAACAGCACTGAGAGTCACTGCTGGCCATACCAATCTGCACAGCATCTCAACTAAGTCACATCAGTTTTCCCAAGCAGCAGCTGCCAAGAACTACAGAGGAAGTAAAACATCATTCAAGAGAAAGTGATTTTCTCCCCCACTACCTCCCACCCTTCAGCAGAACAAAAGTAAACCAAAAATCTTGAGTTTTAGAAAAAGGTTACAGAAGTAGCGTTATCTTCTCTCTCTGATCCCCCGCTCGTTAAAAACAACCCAAAGATTACAAAATGTCTTCAACAACAGTAACGCCTTCCTCTTACAACAGTCAGGACTCAGCAACACAAGGCAGAGAAACCGTTCTTTCCAACAGAAAGAACTAACTCCTCAGCCGTACAACAGGTAGTACATGCAGTGCAAAGATAAATCCTCCAAAGAGGACCTCTAGCCAGTGCCCTGTCAGAAGCCCCAAGCATTTGTCAGCAGCCAAGATTGTAAACAGCTATGATTTAGCACCAAAACAGCATTTATTCACCATTTTTTTTCTACTTTCCTTTCTACTTTTTTCTACTTTCCTTCTTAGATGGTATAGGTATATTGCTATTTTAAGTTAAACAGAACCACACAAGACATTTCAAATGACACACGAACCATCAAACAACCACCAGATAATGAATGCAAAAGAGATGCAGTTAACAAAAGGAATTTTTCTCACATTGCAAAGCACAAGTGTTCTTAAAAGGTCAGTAGTTTCACTGATGGGAATCATCTTCAAGCACCCCTGTTCTGCTGAACGTTTCATATCCTGCTTTTAAACACAATTTCTACAGCCTTTTTCAATTCAAAACTGCAGTTAAAAATGTGTTCCTGTGCAGCCTATATACCAAAATGCCTTCTCCCTCCAAGAACAGGGGCACGCAGGAAAGACAAAGAGAGAAACGGCTATGGAAATAAGATGTGGAAGTATTCAGAGAAACTTTCCAGCATCACTTGGGCCACAAAATATCACCTCAATGGGCAGGCCAGAAATCTAGCATTTCGGATATTTAACCGTGATTTGCCATGGGAAAAATTAAAGCCCCATTTTCACACTCGCTGTGACCTTACAGCATCTAAAAGCTACGCCTGATAACTTCTCCTCTTTGGCCTCAACTCCAAACAACATTCAATAGCTTATTCTTTTCCCACGATGAAAATTTAGGTCATCCCTGATACACCCCGGGAAGATAAGAAGAAAAACAAAAACAAAAAAATCTATAAAAACCCAAACCAAAGCATTAGACCCCAGCGCAGCAATGACTCTGCAGGAGCCGCGGGGGGAGCAGAGCCCGCTTTGGGGGAGCCGGGCTCCGACCCGCGGGTCCCGCTCAATGGCTGACAGCCGCCACACCGCCGGCCCGGGGCCCTTCCCAGAGCCGCAGCCCCCGAGGAGCCCTCCTCGGAGCGCTGGCCGGGCGCCCCCGGCGGGGCGGGGCGGCGAGGCGCCGCTGTGGGCCCGACACGGTCCGGCC
>VZTO01001686.1:24311-59413 GCA_013400615.1 Syrrhaptes paradoxus
GGGAGGCCCGACCCGGCCCGGTTCTGCCGCGGCGCGGGGGCGGGGGGGCGCCCGGCGCCGGTGGGGGGAGAGAGGGTGGAAGGAGGGACAGGGGAGGTGGCGTCCGCGGCGGCAGGCGCAGGCCGGGCCCGGGGCAGGGCCGCTCACCGGCGTGCTGGTCCCGCGGCCACAGGTAGTAGGTGGCGGGGATGACGATGAGCCCCACGAAGCTGGTGAGGAAGTAGAAGAACGTGTTGCCACTGTCGTCGTACTGGAACTGCTGCCCCGCCATGGCCGCTCAGCGCCTCACCAACCGACCGACCGCCCCCGCCACTGGCGTCCCCGCCGGCGGCCCGCTCTCGGCGTCCCGGCTCGCGCGGGGCCGAGCCAGCCGCTCCGGGATCCCGCGAGAACGGGCGCTCCCCCCGCCCCCTCCCGGGTGCCGCCGCGGAAGGAGACGTGTCAATCTGCAGCCACCATAGGACTTGTGGCGTCACGCGCAGTGCGCGCGGACCTCCTAGCCACACCCCCGCCCGGCAGCTGATTGGCTCGCCGAAAGCCCCACCCCTCGCCTTCCGCTGCGCCTGAGGGGAGGCGGGGCTGGGTGCTTCAGTGTCAGAGCTCGCAGGGGGAAGGTGAGGGACACGGCACGTCCTCAGGGTTTGGAGGACGGGAGCAGTCACGTGAGGGCAAGCATTTAAAATGTGTCACATTCTGAAGTTAGTTGCAGGAACGATCTCTACAAGATGTGACCCTAAAGGTGTGAAATCGAACGGCAGATACTGTGTTGGCATTCATCACGCCACCAATGGCAAGTTACTGACTTGACACAGAAAAGGCTGTTCGTGAGGATATTCCCATTTCCACAGCTTCAAGGTCCATTGTACAGCCACTCATAAATGTGATCTCACAAGTATCACACAGTTTCAGTCCTTTGAAGTTCAGAGTACGGGAAAACATGGCACAGAAGTTGTGGAGTCACCTGTAGGAGAGGCGTTAGGTGGGAAGGAGGTGCTGTCCCAACATGAGGGAAGACTCTGATATGGGAGGTGCAGAGAAAGGAAATAACACCGCAGCCAATGAGTGGCACCAAATGTTCGGGGGCGATTGATATGATAATGTTTATAAATATGTGAAGGGTGAGTGTCAGGAGGATGGAGCCAGGCTCTTCTCTGTGACATCCAGTGATAGGACAAGGGGCAATGGGTTCAAGCTGGAACACAGGAGGTTCCACTTGAATATGAGAAAAAACTTCTTTCCAGTGAGGGTGACAGAGCACTGGAACAGGCTGCCCAGAGAGGTGGTGGAGTCTCCTTCTCTGGAGACATTCAAAGCCCGCCTGGATGCGTTCCTGTGCGATCTGATCTAGGTGTTCCTGCTCCGGCAGGGGGATTGGACTGGATGATCTTTCGAGGTCCCTTCCAATCCCTAACATTCTGTGATTCTGTGATTCTGTGATATAGTAATCTACAGATGGAAGAAATCTCTTTAAGTTTTCTGGGAAAGGATTTTGTGTTAATTAAAATCTTAAAAAAAAACAATTATTTTGTTTTTTTCATGGAGACTTTTTGTAATTCTTCCCAGTTAGATCCTTGTAGAGTTCATAGGCAAAGTCTAAGATACTTATTTTTATATCTCTTGCTATATACACTGCTTTTGAGTATTGTACACCTGCAGTGATGACAACTCTTCCAGTAGCTGTTTTGGAAGATACCTGAATGCATGAAAGTCACCTCCGTCTTTGGGTTTCTAGTCCTTAATGTTTCACAGTGAGGCAGCGAAAAGCTGCTGTTCAGTAAAAAATATTCAAGACAGGTACAAACCTGCACGTGTACTTAGCCCAGTTTTGTAAGCAGAGAAAATGCTCTTTCTGCAACTATGTTCAGCTGCTGAGTCTTTTACTTCAGGCAGGTAAAGAGGCAGAGCTCTCAAAGATGAGTAAGTTCCTACACGTTTTGTGAAAACAAACTGTTAGGAGGGCTTGTGGGTGCACCAGCTTGAAGGACTAGCAGTGGGTGAGCTGAGATCTTACTAGCCACTGTCCAAATGGGAGACAGGGTGGATAAATGCCCTGCAGAGTATCTCCGGTCGATGTGTTCAGCTGGTCACAGGAGCCAGGTCAGGAGGAAAGCAGGCATCACTCATGGTGCAGATCATGAGACCACTTCTTAACACCGTTGTTTTGGAGCCCATTTATGGATTTTTTTGTCAGTTGTTGGCAACATTGCTCTTTTGCCCTGTTGGCATGTGGGGGGGCTGCCTGTGGCATTAACTGCCCTAGTGAGGGCATCTTAGGGGGCTGCCCTCATCCTCGTCTCTGCTTTCCTCCTGCCAGCCTGTTCTAGCTGTTAGCCAGGAGCCAGAAGAAAGGAGGGCCTGAGAAAAATAACTCCTGGTGTCCGGCTCTGGTAGCACAGGGCTCACTGAGCCTGTGGGCTCACATCCCGTAAGAGGTGGGATGCCCAGTAATTGAAGAGCAGTGAGCAGAGGCCATTCTAGCATAAACCTCAATGGCTGGTTTGAGTGCCCTTCCCTATGTACATGATTTCCCCATAAACAGCGATGATGATCCTTCCCATCGGAAAGAGAAAAACGATGTTGCTTTTTCCACTCATGGCCTGTCTGGAAGGTCAGCCAGGCAAAAACAACCCCACCTGCTTGAATTTCAGTGGAGCTGGGCCCACTGGAGCTGAAGACAGTGTTAAGGGAACTCCCCACTAGGGAGCTATTTCTAAACTAGAGGAATTTAGTCTTCCCAAAATGCTCTCAAAATACGTCAAGCACCAGTTATGTCAACTCACAAGAATGCCCTTTTTGGCAACACAGCACAGTCATGCTACTAGCAGTCATGCTGAGCCCTTACACATGGGCAGTGTCTGCGGAAACGGGTTACTGCAGCCCAGGGCCAGCCCCCAGCATCTTGCAGCACACTTCTGCGGTCCACCTGGCTTCTCTTCAGCATCGTGCACTAGGTTCAAATTGTTCAGTGTTATGCACATGGTCATTCGCTAAGTAGTTTCACAGTCACCAGCATCTCTTGCACACCCACTGGTGCTGTTTCTGGTCTCGTGGGAGACTGTCAGCTGCTGATTGCCCCTACCAAGTGTGCACCTTCAGGCTTCTACTGAGGGAAAGTTACAAAAAAAGCAGCCTACTGAGTTCAGCCCTACCTTAATTCCTAACCACACAAGCCGGAGATCCAAATTACTGGCAGGGTTGTCTGCAGACAGAAAGGGGAAATGGCATGGCAAAGGCGGAGGAACTACAAGCTTAGTACCTGGAACCGCACAACGGATCCACATCCATGCTCTAAACCTGCCCGTCTCCTGATGAGCTGGACAAAATATTCTGCTCCTTCTGCTACCTGGCAGCACACCTGCACTTTAATCAGGAACACTGTTCAGTGGATCAGGAAGAAGTGCCAGATCAGGAGAAGGACAGTGCTTTGACAAGATCTGATAATCCCTGTGGAAGAAAAGCAACAACAAATCTGTTAGGGTACCAAAGATGACAGTCAGACTGGTTTGGCAGGTAGGAAGGGTGAAATTTAGAACATTTAAGCTGTAACAAATACATAGTTTCCAAACGGAATGGAATATTTTATGATTGTGAAATGGAAACATTGTGTCTGTCAGATACACCTGCAGCTCTGGGGACTTGTGGCCCCGATGTCATGACCTTCCTGATCTTCTGTGAGGCGGTGGACTGCCTTCCCATAGCTGACGGAGTCTGGAACGCAGTCATTGCCAGAGGTAGTGACTGGCTAGCAGATGGTGTTATGGACATGACACTTGCCAACCACCATAGTAGGTTGACTCTACATTTCCGCTGAATCAATAAGCCAAAAATAGATTCTTCTATAAAGTCCTTTATATTAACAGTGCTACAGCTTGAACCCCTTTTCATTAATGTATATACAGATAAAAGGTTTTCTGCATTCTGGAAGTCCTAAAGCTGGAGCCAAAGCCAAGGCTTCTTTTATATCTCTAAAGGCTTTTTCCCATTCTGGCCCCCATGTAATGGATTCTATTTCTTCATTTTTTTATTGCCTCTGTCAGAGGTCTGGTTATTTCCCCTAATCCTGGTATCCATGGTCAGCAAAACCCAGCTGCACCTAAAAGCCCTCATAGCTGTTTTTCCTTAACTGGCTGAGCAATTTCAGTTACAGCTTTTATTCTTTCTGGATCTCTTACCCACTGTCCTTCCTTTAAAATGAATCTCAGATATTTTTCTTCCTTTTGACACAGCTGGAGCTTGGATGGAGGTGTGCAATGTCCCTTGGTTTGTAAGGCAATACATAAGTGTATAGTATCTTTTAAACAGTCGTTACAATTTCTACTAGACATTAGTAAATCATCTATATATTGCACTAAGACTGATCCACCAGGTAACTCAATATCCTTTATATCTTCTTTTAATATCCAAAAAAATATTGTGGGAGACCGAATAATCCTCTGTGGAAGGCAAGCCCACATCAACTGTTGTCCCTTCCAAGTGAAAGCAAACAAGGGTTGCCTTTCTCCATCTGTGGAATACTGAAGAATTCTGCAGTCAAATCAGTTGCAGTAAAACACCCCAACACAGTTATCTGCAAGAGTACAGTCAGGGATCTGGCACTACAGGGCACCGGAAAATAACATACAGGTTAATTGCTCTTGAACAAATCAGAAGTCAGGATCCCCATCTTTATCCAATCTGTTTTTTTTCTCTCACTGGTAATATTGGGGTATTATATGGGGACTCGCACACCTCCAAGATTCCTTGGGCAAGGTCCTGGTCTCACTTTGAGCGCTTTCCTCTGCTTCCCGGGGACGGGACGCTGCCGTACAGCGGGGGGCGCGCCTCCCCTTCTTTTACGTGTCTCGGTTGTGCCGGTTGCAGCAGCCCCACATCAGTTCCCGATCTACTCCGCAGCTCCCTGGGCACTGCTTCCAAGGTTTTGGTATCTCCGAGTCGGCATCCTGGATGCCAGATATTACGAGTACCCGCACGATTATCAAAGCGGTTCCCCTGGGTGACAGACGTGGTTGCACACCCAAGGTTTGGAGGAATTATCTTCCTAATAAACAAGCTGGGGACTCTCCTGCTATTACAAATCTTCACCACACCACTACAATATAATGGTTTACTTAAAACATGCTCTCCTTTTCCTGTTACCCCTTGAATTAATATGCTGTCCTGTGATACAGACCCCTTTGATACAACATGTAAAAGTGATAGTGTTGCTCCTGTGTTGACTAAAAATTCAACTTCCTTTTCTTCTGTTTTCCCAATTGTATGCCCTTATGGTTCAGCTGAACTTTCCACATCCCATAGACTCCAATTTCCACAGAATTTTCGAGTACCCTGCCTCCAGTCATTGTGGATTACTTCTTGATCCCTGTCGTACACCTCCCATGTCCAGTTCTCTTCGAGGCCCCCTCGGACGACGCAGGCATTCTCAGAGGGAAATCCCCTCCCTTGCCTCTTAGTTGTAAACTCTGTGACAGTGCTGCCACTAGAAGTCTAGCTTCTTGTTGCTTTTCCTATTTCTTTTCCTTTGCAAGTTCAACTCTCTGTTTTTCCTCCTGTCCACTGAACACAAACACTGTTACACTCAGGATCTGTTGTAATGTCTCCCCTTGTCACACAGACTTATGCCCTTTAAAATATTTCCATATGTCTGGGGCAGCTTGATCAATAAATACACTGGCTACTAGCTCATTGTTAAAGTTCTGTGCAGTCATTCCTCCATGAATATAATAAATATAGCCTGCCGTAATCATCCCCAATAGTCACTAGGATGTTCATCTAGCCTCTGCCTACAGTCCTGTACTCTTGTCCGGTTCACTCCCAATTTTCCAGAAGCTCTAATAGCTTCCACTAGATTCCAAATCGCTGTCTGACAGTTGGCTCTGTCTCCTGCATTATTATAACCCCAGTTTGGATCATTTGCTGGCCAAGGATTCTTATTTCTGTCACGTCAGTTCTGCATCCTTTTCAATTATTTTATTCCTTTTCATCAGATTGAAATAACTCCTTCAATACTATTTGAATATCCTGCCATGATGGATTATATCCAGTACAAATGTTTGAAAATAATTGGGCACAGCGACCCACATCTTCCCTCAATCTAGGTATTTTACTCTGCCACACAGATAAATCTCCTGGATTCCAGGGTTGATTAGTAAATACATGCGATACTGGAGGGGGAGCATTAGCTTCCCCTGATACAGGCTGCATCACAGCTGGATTTGGAACAACATTACAGAAGCAGTAGCTGGAGGAGTGGCAGAAGCAGCAGCAAAAGGTGAGTTAGAAGAAGGCAGAGAGGGGGGTGCAGAGGGTGGAGAAGATTCCTCAAGCGTATCTGTTGGATCACTTACGACTGCTGCAGCTGGAGTTGTAACCTGGGTTCTCTGCGAACTTTTCCAGTCACCTTCTTTATGACAGTCATATGCCCAGTCATCCCATATGTACCAAAAATCCATTTGATAAACTTTTTAATCTTCCAGAATATGTCATAGTAAAGTTAATTTATTTTGGGCAAAGGATCCTTCACGAGGCCATCCCCTCCATCCAGTCATCACCACCCATTCCTCCTTGCACAATGCTATTGCTCGGTTCTTTTATAGTGCCATTTGTTTTCCTCCAGTTTTCTAGTACCTCAGCTAAGGGTATTTCCTTCTCTATGCTGGGTACATTCCCCCATCTGTGTGCCAAATTTGTGTGCCTTATGCTGATCAGGCCACGCACACCTCTCCTAGCACACTTCCAAGCTGGGACTTGAATCTACTGGAACACAGAATACCCAGAATTTAGTAGTGGAATTTCAATGCTCACCAGTCAGCACCTCCCATCCCCAAAGTTCCCAGGTGAACTCACGCAATGACAGCAGCAGGACATTTAGAGACGAGAGGGTCTGACGTCCAGCGGTGGTTGCCCAGAGTCCCAACTGGATTGCCAAACTGTTACGGAAATTACACATACCAACCACCGTAAGAGGGTTCAGCTCTAGGTTTCCACTGAATCAGCAAGGCAAAAAGATTCTTCTATAAAGTCCTTTTTATTAATAGTGCTACAGCTTGAGCTGGGTGCCTCCAAACCAAGAAATCCCTAGGCCATTACACCCTTGCAATCTAAGTTCCCAAGCCCTCATGCAACAGTTCAGACCAATAATAATATTAAGGTCTGGGGTCTTCTTGCTTTTCATCGGTTTGATTTTCTTGCTGTTCCATTGCTTAGCAGTTGCTAAGTGGGCATCTCATACAAGATACAGTGGTTCTCTATCCTGTTTCCCATCCTCTTAGGTCAGTTTTGGACAGTCCTGTAGTTAGCTATTCGGCATGTTATGGTTGTTACAGTTCATGTACCACAATCTATGGGCTTTGTCTACTCTAGCTATTAATGTTTAAGCTGCTGCTGCTAAGTTTCAACTAACTTTTTCTACAGCATTGGCAATCCAACACAGCGCTGGGAAGTTCTCCAGCTCATGCCATTGCCAAACAAGCCTGATAAGAAGGTGATGGATTTCCAACAATTTGCCAGTTTTACAGGTATATTAGCTTCCAGCAGAATGCAATGTGACATTATATAAGTCTAGCATATCTGTGTCGTTAAACCAACAAAGGAAGAAGGCTCTTAGTGTGTGTAGGTGAAAAAGAGAGAAGATAACAGGTTTGCGTGGCATATTTCATTGTAATGGGCATTGCTAAAATAATAACTCTTTGTAAGAGCTTCAGAAGCACCTGTAGCCATGGAGAAGCTACAGGCATGATAAAAGCAGCAGGATCTGCACTGCACGCGTAACTGGAACCCACCTCAGGCTGCCCAGTGGTATTGGGTGGCCAGGCAGATCCCTGCCTTGGTTCTGCTTCTGGTCCACTCTACAGTCAGCGGCACACAGGAGCCTTTGTGTTTGGCCCAGCTATTTTAGAAATGTTCTTCCTCCGTGTGTGTCTTGTGACACAAGATGGTCCGTTCAATTAGTTTCAGTCAGCAAAAGTTGCGTGGGACCAACCTGAAGAGCCATGAACCAAAAAAAGCCTCTCATGAAGAGAAATACACTATGGGAGGGAAGGGGCCTGCAGCTACTTCCACTAGGGCAGGTGAGTGCCTGCACCCACTTCCCCGCACACAAACCCCACTGCCCTACTCGCTGGCACTTTTCATTGCTGCTATTTTATTTATTTCTGGCAGAGAAGGCAGATCCAAACTGATGGCCCAGTGATCCACCCTGGGATGACAGTGGGTCTGTCTTCTTTGGCTTTGCAAAGGTCTTGTGTTTTAACCTCTTCTTGGGGCGCCCACAAGGGTGTAACGCCCTCTGGGTGGGATTACCACATTCTTACATCCCCCAATGGCCAATTTCCTTACAAGCAAGGGTGAGAAAAGATACATATTATATACTCCTTGGCATGCTTCCTAACATTTTGGTGTGATTTCCACAAAAACTTCTGTAGATCCACTCCTGACCAGGCACCGGGCTCTGGGCAGACCAACAGCGATGGGCCTGGGGAGGCAGGGCAGGAGCACTACGGGCAGCAGCGTGGAAAGCTGTGGGGTGGGGAAATGCAGCTTTCCCGGGCAGTGCACCGAGCACTGCAGAACCTCATGCAGTGGTTACAGATGACAGGAAATTGGGAGGTTTCCTGCTGAGAGGTGACAAAATCAGGAAAAAGGTGCTAGAGCACATTGCTGGCAGCTTGTATTTCAGTTGTGTAGACCCCAAAACCCCCCAATGCTGATGAACAGAGTGCGGTGCCAGAAGAGCCAGGAGGGTGGGAAGGAGGAGCTCATGTACCCCGTAAGCTCATCTGTGGTGTCTGGGCCGGGATTCCCTGGAGTCTTACCCTTAGCAGAATATCCAATGATTGAGTTACATCAGGAATCAATGTGATTGACATTCTGGCCTACTTTCTTCTTTTGTGCTGAGTGTGAGAGGGTAACTGTGGGGATGCGATACTGAAGCTGAGCTTTAGGGGTTGGGGCGTTCCGCTGACCTAGGTCCAAAACGCTGACCTGGAGCACACTGTCCAGGGGAGGTCTCCCTCCAGTCTTTCTAGGTGAAGATAAACCTTTCTCTCTTTCTCTTCTTTCTCTCCTTCTATCTGTCTTCCTCCTTTATATTTCTTCTTTCTGTTTTCTCATCTTTTCCTCTTTCTTTCTCTTCTCTTCTTTCTTTCTTTCTTTCTCTGTCTTCTCTGTCTCCTTTTCTCTGCCTTTGCCCCAGCAGTGAGGGTTTTGCTCTTGAGAAGGTGCAGGCTTTGCCACAGGGCTCCACAGGCACCACTAACGTTGGGAACACTAACGATGAAAGCTGAAGCACGGCTGCTGCTTCTCTGTAAATTAATAAGTGTTGCAGTTAAATCCAGCAACCGGGACTCAGGGGTATTATGAGGATAGGCACAACAAATGTGCATTAAGTGGATTATCTGAAAAATACCTCCCCTCTCTTTTCCTCCAAGTTTCCCATTTTTGCTTAAATTAACTATTTTATGTCATAATTTAAAATGTGGCCTAGAAATGATGCAACAGCACTGCCTTTAGAAATGGGAAATAATTTGTAAGGAACACTTGCTAGCTGGCATTCAGAGCTCTTTTAAGAATATCTGTTTTGATGGCTAACCTTGTACATTGGGAAAGACAGAAGTAAGTCACAGAGATTCCTGTGGGTTAAACTATTTTCCAAGCTGATTATGAAGCTTAGAGCTCAAATGATCTTTGCACAGAAACTCACAAAATACCTTTTCTTTTTAAAGGGTTAGCACCACCTAATTCATTTTACCTCTAATTTCGTATTAGAGGTATTGTTTACTCCTCTGCTGCTCAGAAAATGCTCAGGAAGGGTGATATTATGGTCCACCCTGCGAGCCTGCTCCGAGATACAGCAGTTCAGCGCAGCGTAACACTGCCGTCTGTTCACTGTGCCTGGGCTTTGTTAACAAATATTGTTTGAATGTTTGAGAAGGGCTTTCCCTGACATTTTATTTATTCCTCAATAATCTCAGTCATGCTGCCAGTGATCAGGTGAAGTTCCCATTGACACCATTGACTGGCTACTACCAATGCAAGATTTGCCCAAGAAATAGTTGGAAAACTGTGAATGCAATACCAGGCACAGGGGCTCACACCGACTTACAGAGCCTTCTTATCACCTTTCATTAACAATTGACAAAAACTGCAGTTCTCTGCTTTACTTTGTTCTCTGATTATTCTTCAGGGACAAGAGCATCGGGGTTTAGACTAAAGTGTCAGAAGGCAAAGGATAAAAATTGTTTTTCATTGAGATTAAAAAGCAATTAATATCAAAGATAAGTCATCGCAAAAATAGAAGGGACTTTAAAAATAGTATCTACTGGCTAATCTGATCTACACCTCACATTTGTGGCTAAAGTAGACACTTGTTGGTATATACCCTTGATATAGAAAGCAGAGCTAGAGGAGGCCCAGGGAAGGGCAACTGAAACGATCGAGGAGATCATCTTAAGATCATCTTACAGGGAGCAAGGAGGCAGGCAGGGAGTCTGCAGAGGACCTGGCCAATAAAGGATGTGTTGGAGGCTTACAGAGCTTTGGCAACAACAGTCCAGAGGAAGAGGTGCTCGCAAGTATTGCAACACCAGCATGGGGGAAAGTGGAGGAAACGAGTAGGAGATTGGTTTAAAACAGACATTCTTTATACAAATGGTAGTGAACTTTTGTTGCTGGCAGCTACACAAGGCTGGGGGACAGTATCAGCAAGTTGATAAAGGGGTTGTATGGACAATAGAGCCGTGTATAGATGCTAAAAGGAATAGGCCAGGACATGCCCCTGAGCATCCCTAGCACAGCAGTACTCCATACAGCAGAGAAAGGGGGCAATGGGCTACAGGAGGTAGCTAAGCTCACGTGCTCTCTCCTGTTAGCCTCTCCTATTGTCTCCACCCAGTGAAAGCAGCAACATTTGTGCGTGTATTCACGCACACTCAATGACTTCAGCCCACTTCTGGTAAAGAGGTTTCTTTGCTTCAAAAAACTGCTTTTTTTCATGAACATCCTTCTTGTCTGCAGTGTAATCAACAATCTCTTAAAGACAATTTGACTTCTCTGCTTCTGCATCAGACATGTCCAGCCCAAATTTATCTTCCTCAGCCAAGACACTTTCCACTTGGTCCCAACCATCCCAGACGAGATCTTTGATGCAACGGGAATTGGCTGTGGGATCAGTCTGGCCACGCAGCACTGTGACACGTACTTTAGTGCTGCCAGTGGTAAGAGATGGGAAGTCTGCAATAAATGAAGATGGAGGTGAAGCCTCTTTTGTAAGTGGTGGAGCCAGGGAGAGCTCTGAAACCGTCCTGGTGCATCCCAGCAGCAGCCCAGCCTATGGCACCCACAGTACGGGGCAGCTGCAGCAGAGAGATTTACTGGTGAGGAGCTGGGACAGCTCACGACAGAACAGAACATCAGCAACTCATTGCTGTGCACCTCTAGACACATTGAGTTCCTGCCTGAATTGTCCACCCAGGGCATCAGGAGTAAGATGACCTTTGGTGCCAGACTCTGAGCTTCTGCTCAGTGAGCTAAAATAGTGATAAGGGAGATTCAGACACAGAAGGCAGGGAGCGCAGGTAAATGTTTGAATCAGAGGGATCTAGCCTAATGTAGGGGTTACAGGGACATGCATATCTTTGCTATGGACAGGGCCAGGCCACCACTCCAAGATGTCCTGCCCACCAAGTGATTCATGCCAGGACAGCAAATAGCTTCAGTCCAGCTGAGCACAGCTCCCACAGCTGTAACGGGGACGGCATGCCCAGCAACAGGCAGCTCAGGGGAGGTGTATTTTAAAGCTTTTTATTTTACCTTGATGTCTGCCGATCTGTATGAAGTAAAGATCTGTAAGAACACCATTATTTGTTTTCATATTTATTTTTCCCTCACTGATTTCCAGTTTGCCTTTTTTTTCTCTTTAACTACCAGGCTGACAAACCCGAAGCTGTATTGTATTCTCCATCCTACACGTCAGGCACCAGGTGATAAAGATCTGTAAACCAAATGCAGAGGCTTTGCAAGCATAACGAAGGGTATAAATGTAATTCTGTAGAGCTTTTACTGTCATTACTCATGAAAGCACTGTACATAAATCAGACATAAATCTGTGACCACAAGCTTTTCAATCATGGGCTACTACAGAGAGTTATTACTTAGGTGAAGATGTAAGATTGATTTGTACAGTGTCACCATACCATGATGACATTGATTTCATTACCAGTATTTATTTTCTAAGCTTTCCCATATACAGGTCATTTACCTCTGTCACCTACCATAGCAAACGCAAGGGCTGTGCTCAGTGCCGCATCTGTAGCTGTACCTGGGCTCCCCCTTCTCCCCGACGTAGCGTACACCCCCTGCCCAAACTGCACCCAGCATTTCCCGTTATTCTTTCAGATGTGTAATGCTCTGCATTTTGCTACAATGACATAATTTTCTGAATTAGTAAGGGAAAAGGAAAATGTACCAACGTATGTTTCTGTGTGCTCCTAAAAGCTACTTAAAATTGATTGAACAGATTTTTAAAGACCAATGAAAGATCCTTTAGTGCTCTTCTTCAACTCTGTCAAAGGATTAACAGAGGCTGCCACTAGGCTGACTTTGCATGATGTCATATTGATTTTGCTTCACAGCTGTGCTATATATTTCCAAGCACCAGGATTTCTAATGCAAATGCTACAGCCTTTCACTGCAGCAACTTCGAGGAGCAATGCTACGATTTTAATAAAGCTGTCAGATTAGGTGACTGCGTGGTTACACCATGATATTAATACACGTTCTTAACTGTCAATTAGTTAACTGGCTAATAAGAGGAGCCTAGCTGATAGGATTTTACTAATGAATATAATGCTTTGTTTCTGGGCAAAACATATGCTTTGGATATATAATTAGAAAAAAACCCTCTCTCTCCCCCATCGAGAGAGCATGTGCAGCTGAATAAAGGAGCTCATTATACCTGCGAGGGGTCAAAGTCTGTGGATCCGTAGCTTATGGTATTATGACAGATTACAAAATCACTCCATTATGTTAGTCAATCTGTTTCCAAGCACACACTAGCAGGGAGCAGGGCACTAGAACCTCCCGAGCAGGGCGCCTGTTGCCTTCCCCAGAGGTCTTATGATGGGTCAGCTGGCGGTGACACCGCCTCTGACAACTCACGTCAGAACTTCCCTGCCTGACTTCTGCCTTTGTTACCACAGAGCCTCTTCACCAGCAGTCAATCCCCGATTCAGGTTGCAAAGAGCTCCCAGAAGAGTTGAAACAAATTTGAAATCTGTGGGTATCCATCACTTGTGCTAATGAAAGGGAAAAGCAGAGCACTTATGTTCCAGCTGGCCTGTCTCAGGCTCTCACCTTAAAAAAAAAAAAAAAAATTAAAAAGTTTTTAAGTAGAGAGAGGAGCAGCTAAGCAGCAAGAGCTGGGAGGGAAAGCGTTGGGTTCAGCTTTAGTGCATTTGAAAACAATAAAGTAATTCATATGCAGGATAAAGAGATTTCAGACATGATAGAGATCCTAAGAAATATTTGACTTTCCTAATCTTCCAGGAAAATTATTCTGCTGGAAAGTCTTATTCAGTCAAGTCAGCATAAAACTCCACGGTACCAAGGGGGGAGAAAATCCCCTTGTATTTGGGAAACACGCCAGTAGTCAGCACAGCGGGCACGTGTGTTTCTGAGGGACTGCACTTTTCCGAGATCCTAAAAGCGGGTGCTTTGGCTGGTCACTTCACCCTCACACCAGTCTGGCAGCCGCACCAAGGCCAGGATGGCCCCAGCACACAGAAAGACGGGCGGGTAAACCAGAACTGGCAGGCTGGCTGAGTCAGCCCCTGAGGACTGGAACTAGCGCGGCCACATCTGTGCACCACGGTCGATTGATTGTGGTGCCCAGGAAGAGGCAAAGTCTGACCACAGCCTTCCCCGCAGGCTTGGACAGGCTCTATCCTGTGGGATTTTCTCATGTCTAGCCAGCGGTGAGGTCAGGCTTCACCCTTTCTCAGGGGTAATTTCTAGGCAATTTCTTTGCTCTTCTCAGCTGCCCTTATTGTGAAACCTGTAGGAACTAATTTCTTGTTGTGTCTTCTCCTCGCAGTCCAGTTTGATTACGATTTGCCAAGAGATTCAAAAGCTAACGGTGTAATCTGCATTCACACCCCGTGAGCATGCAAGCTTGCTTTCCACAGGAAGCCAAGTACAGAAATGTGCATGCCTTATTGTTGATAGAGGCTTTTTTGTTGAATTAACATGCTTTTAACCATTCCGCATTTACAGCGGGCACCGAGCATCACACAGCAGCAGCAGCTTCTCCCATAGTTGAGTGACCTGCAAAGACCTGGGCGGAGAGGATGGCAGGAACGGGGAAAGAAATACGCATTTAGCTCTCACAGCCCAGGATCATGGAGAGCCAAATGCTGGGCTGTGGCAGTGAGAGGGCACAGACAAGCAGCGAATGGCTTGCAATGCTTCTTTTTTATTACGTGACGAAAAATCAGACACTGATGGAATGAACATAATTTAAAAGCTGAGTCAAGACCTGGGCTAGGACTGGCCCCAAATGGAGGAGTGCCACCATGCAGGTGCCCCCGTGTTCACCCTGGATTGGGGTCAGCAAGCGTTTAAGGAGCTGTTCAGCTCACCCTGACACAGACATGGGGCTGCTGGCCACTGCGCCATGGACCACCCTGATCTCCAGGGACAACAGCAGGATCCTAGACACCAAATCCGCACAATGTCCCTCATGGAGACACCTGCATCTGGGGCCAGGTGCCACCAGAAACACACCAAGGGACAGCTGCGGCATCAGGAGAAGGAGCCGCAGCCCCTGTGTGATGCAGAGTGGCCAAGAAGAGATTTTTGTAGGGTGATGATGATCTTGCCTCAGCAAGGAGCTGGGCACAGGGTCTGATGCCCAGCAACCCCTTCTCAGCATCTTCCTGGAGCCTCCAAGTTCACTTTCAGAGGTGCCCCTACAAAAGCAGGTGACTGGGAAGGTCGGTGTAGACTCACCTTGGGGCAACTGTCTCCAGGAGGCCCTGCTGGAGAAGGGAAGTTGGACCAGGTGACCTCCAGAGGTCCCATCTGTCCTCAGCCACTCTGTGGTTCTGTGACACTGTGAGGAAGCCCAGAAGAGATTTGACATATATAACAATACTGAGATGCAGGTTCATTTCCCAGCTTGCATGAAGAGCGATGATTCTGGACTCAAACTGCCGTTGGACTGATGATGGGTGAATCTTCAATGCCACCCCATGGGCTCAGATAGCGGCAGCAAGTGGAGGGCTGCTCGCAGGCATGGCTGAAATGCTGCAAGGAAGCACTCAAGGGAAAAAACAAGGACTTGTGAAAACCCAGCAGAAGGACACAGCGAGGAGTTTCTTCCACCCTGTGTACTCCAGGAGCTGTGCCAGCTGTCCTGCCCTTGGCACACATCTGTGAAGAGGTGGCCCGTTGCTGGAACACCCAACCCTGAGCAGGCCACACACCTCTGAGCTCCAGCCTCCCCTCTACATGCCTGCCTGTTTCGGCAGCGATTTCCTGAGCGTTGCAGCACCCTGGGCTCCCTGGTGGCTCCTGGTCAGTGAGCCACTTGGAATGGTGGCACATGACCACGGCAAGTGGCTGTGGTTGTTCTGGGGATCCATGAACTGCCCACGTTAACATCTCCCACCAGCTCCTCTTGGCTGCACCCAGAGCTTCCTTCACGCCAGCCCTGCTCCTGGGAATAAACTCCACTGCAGCTGCAACATACGTTTCTAGTTTTAACGTTGCCTTCTTCAGTACCACTCCAAATTATCTGGAAAAGCTAACGTGTGCTTGCAGCCCAGAAAGCCAACCGTGTCCTGGGCTGCATCAAGAGAAGTGTGGCCAGCAGGTCAAGGGAGGTGATTCTCCCTCTCTTCTCCACTCTCATGAGACCCACCTGGAGTGCTGCATCCAGCTCTGGGGCCCCCAAAATAAGGACATGGACCTGTTGGAAGGAGTCCAGAGGAGAGCCACAAAGATGGTCAGAGGGCTGGAGCAACTCTTCTTTGGGGCATGTGTGCTACTGGGGCAACTGCAGAAGAGAAAAGGCAGAGGTTTAGGAAATCATTACCAGCATGGAGAACATGAACTGAAAACGATGAGTCCTACCCCTTGTGCAACAAGCGGCAGGCACAGTGGTGACAGGCTCCTGGACTAGAGGTGACCCACTATGGCAGCTCTTATGTTCTTAGTTCAGCATTGCTCTGCAGCTCATCCCTGTAGATCTAACGCTGTCCAGGATGGACATTTCAACAACACAAGAAACGTATGGAAGCGGCCCCGTTGTGCTAGCGTATGAGTGGTGCCGGGATGCTCTGGTGGCTGGGACCCTGCCTGGCCGCTCCAGGGCTCACCGTGCCAGGTTTGCCAGTGTGTGCAGGGAGCTGACAGCTCTCCTCCTCCTGCAGCATCCCTCCAGGCAGGGGCAAGGGCAGAAAGGCTCCTGCTTCCGTGTGGGCAAATCTTGGGTGAGTTGCTCTGAAACTGGTGGGCACTGGAGGGTTTGTCAAGGGAGAGACTGAATTCATTTACCCACCACTCAGCACTTGTTTCCTGACCTCTGCAGCCTCTTTGTGAGCCCCAGATGGGGCTGGATGAGCACAGCTATTGTACATGTGCCCAGGCTTTACTGCAGTTCTTGAAAGCTGCCCTCAAAATGAGATTTACTTCTAAGAAACAACAAAACCAAGGCAGGCACTCATATGCTCTTCAGCTTTCCTATGCTTTTGATTTCTTTTAAAATGACCTCTAAAATATTTTCCCATTAAAGCAAGGTCTATTTTTAAGCTACCAATGTCATTTAATTAGTAATTTTTCACAAGAGGCACATCTGACTGGAATTTATGCCCTTTTCATCCCCTTTTAGCAGTGTACACATTTTTTCCTATCAGTGAGTAAGATGGGGGTCTCTTAGTCTTAGGTCTACAATCTCTACTTTTTTTTCCCTTTTCCCTCTTCTTCCCTGGAAATGAGTACAGTAGATAATCTGTGCACCCCCATTTCACAGATCGTCTGACTCATGGTTCAGGAGCTAAGACATAACGCGCTCTGAAATCAAGAAGATGCACTTAGCAGAAAAAGAAATACACATATATATTTTAAAATCTATTTTAGACATTTTTATCTGTCACTTCTATCTCTGTCCATGTTGTCTTATGCTTAATGTCCCCTTGGAATGAATTTCCAGTGTAAAAACATGAGAGTTTCATAGTGTCAGACCATAAAGATAAGATACAGCCTAATTTCTGCCCCAACCACAGAAAGGATGTTGCTCATCCTTTACTCAGCACTCACATCTGGGTCAACATACACTTTTAGGAAAAAAAATGTGCAGATCTTGAATTGAAATGTTCAAAAATACAAACCATAGCAGAGAAGAAAACATGGGTTTGCCCAGCTTAAGTACCTTCAAGCAGTTATAGCCGATTCAGAACAGTTAATTCAAACGCGGAGCACATGCGTCAGGTCCTGGCATCTCGTGCAGAACAGCCAAGCATCTAGAGCCCATTTTGCTTACAGACTTCTAGATATGGCAGCAGCAAAAACCTTGAGGAGGCAAGAGATCAGGCAGAGGCTGAGCACATCTGTATTTCATTTGCTTTTTTTCTTGAGGTTACCTACCCACAAGCAAGGTGTGCACTGCAGGGGGGTCTCCTTGCCTTGGGATAAAGCCCAAGTCTGAGGGAGGAGCTTGGTCCCCCTCCCAGAGCTGTAGTCCCTCTGCATCACCAGAGGAAAGCGAAGAATGGGTGGCTTTACTGCTTACCTCTTGTTGTGGAGGTGGTTTTACTCAGACTAAAGTCAGTGGTTGTCTGCATACACAGCAGAAAGCTGCCCCCATTACCAGGCACTGGGGGTCAGCTTTCGTATACCATCTGCCAAGGAAAGTGAGAGAGGAGCTGTTGTAAAGGAGCTTGGCATGGGAAGCCCCTTCACCAGCTCCATTTTTGGAGTTGTTCCTCGCTATCCAGCCATTGCATAAGGCAGCTGCACGCTCCCGGGCATGGCTGGCACATTCGGGCACCGGGTCAAAGCAGCTGCTGCTGCACGGCTCTTTGGGGGTGCAGATACTGTGCAGGCTGGTGGCACTGCTTCTCAGGGCTCTCTAAGTCTCTACTCAGAGACGTAGAGCCAACAACTGCTGTCATCGTTAGCACCCTAGACATCTGCTTACACAGCAGAACCTCACCGTGCTGTGTGCTGCTCCCACAACGACAGCCCGCTCCCTGCAATGCCCCTTTCCGGATGGGCAGCAGGAGCGCTGCCGGCAGCCCCCGGAGCAGCTGGGCTGCAGGTCCCTGGCCGCAGCCGTATGGGGAAAGGAGCCTGCGGCAGAGTGAACGGAAAGGGGAGGCCAGGTGCCTTGGCAGAGAAAACAAAACCTGTCACTACTGTGTCAAGCTGTAAACAGACACCAGGCAGGAGAGAAGAGCCTCCTCACTCTCTGCTCGGGAAGCGTGGGGTTAAAGTTTGCTTACTAGCTTCAGGTGCAGCTTTTCTTCCAGCCCTGTGCCACCAGAGCCTGCCTGCTCCAGAACAGCCTGCGCCCTAAGGGCTCCAGTACCCCACAGCTCTCTGCAATGCTCAAGGATTTGTAGCATTCGGTCACTGTGACC
Organism: Syrrhaptes paradoxus; assembly: GCA_013400615.1. NCBI lineage: Eukaryota > Metazoa > Chordata > Aves > Pterocliformes > Pteroclidae > Syrrhaptes > Syrrhaptes paradoxus. The sequence continues at coordinate 42,944 of VZTO01001686.1, forward strand.
TTGGACGTGTCACTGGGAAGACAATCTCCGTGTTGAGGTGTAAAGTTCTTTTTGAAGTATTTGGGTACCAGGTAGACATCAACAGTGCTTCCTAATAACAAGCCACCGTCTGCTTGTGTTGCAAAACATCGAGTGTTTGAGTGATTCTCCTGCAGGATTGTCTTTGCTCAACACTTTGGGTGACAGTCTACAGAAACTTGCTTTCATCTCCAATAGCCTCTCTTGCCCTCTAAGGCTACGGACCTCTCTTTGCTTTCTGACCCTAGTGATTGTGACTCTGCTGTCCCTCACAGTCAGATGAATAACGCTTCCTCGGGGAAAGCTGCCGTAGAGGTTTGCACCATCGTGAGAACCCAGCTCCCGTCTGGTTAAACTGTGGGAAGCTGCACCCACCCTGGTCGAATCAAACCAGAATTGCAAATACTAAACATAGAGCACCAAACACAGGGAACAGAAACTGCTTCCGAGACGGCAAATATTACTCCATCGCATTGCAGTGGTATGGAGCCAGGAAACTTCATGGACTTTAGAGCTGGGAGATGTGATGCCAAGGCCTGGGAGAACAGGAGAACACTTGAAAGGTGTTGACTGCAGATTTTAAAGCCTGAAAAAGCAGGCAGAGAAGCTGGGTATGGTCTGGTGCAGAGCACCAGGCAGGGATGGATTAACCCTAACAGCCTGCAGCTGAGTTGGAGCTGCAGCTCTCAGCCTCAGGGGTGCCACACATTGCACTGAAGGCGATGGGGAAAAGCCAGGTCACATATCCTGTACAGCAAACCTTAAATAAAGCAAGTTCAAAGCCCCACTGGTGAAAATACAGGAGACTATCGATTGAAATAAGGTTGACAAACATGAACTAAACACCATTTGACTGCTGAACTTGACCAAGTATTTTCAAAAATACCTTATGACTGAAAAAGAAAGAATATTATTCCTAAGTAATAAGTCTCACAGGAGCCCAAGTCCTGCTTTCAAAGTGGCTTGGCTATGAGGATGCTACGCTGTGCTGTGGGTCAGTGGGTTTAACCACACTTCTGAAGGATTTGGCTGGATTTGGACTCCCAAGTCACTAATGGGGAAGATGGTTTTCATTTTTCCCCTCAGAAGTCCTAGCTGTCACCTTGTGGGTGCAAGCAACACGGGGACAGCTGTCAGAGGGAAAGATGCTTTGAAGCTGCAAGTGCTTTGGCACAGCCTGTCAGCGTGTCAGGCTCCAGCCCAGGGCACAAAGACGCAGCAGCGCTGCTGATGGCGGGTCCCTCCTGTTACCATGAATAAAAACCCAAAAGGCAGAAAGCCCCATGCCTCCTGGAGAAACCAAGCTGTGGCAGGTCCTGTAGCCTTTCAAGCAGTGAGGGATCTGTTTTACTTAGGGAGCTTACAGTTGCTTTGCTAAACTGAAGGGTGTTGTTACATTTACCACATTTTTCTTTCCTTCCCCACCAGTGCTGTCACCAGCAGAGAACAGACACCGCTTCTGGGGGGTGGTGAACCTCCTGCCACTGGCCTTCCCTGCTGAGATGCTGCCGTGGGGCTGCACGGGGGGAAGCTGGGTGTACACCTTTTGCAGTGTGCAGCCAGATAAATATTGTAGAAATAAAGAGGCAAGGTTGCCTTGGCCATGCCAGCGAACAGGCAAGCTAAAAGCCAAGGAAATTGTTCCAGGAAAAAGACAGAAAAGCTTAATCTTAGTAAAAATATAGTCCCTGAGCACTGGCAGGGTCAGGGTCAGATGGGGTTACATGTTGTATAAGCCCCCGTTACACAAGCCAAGGCCGGGCAGTGGCTTTCCCAGGACTGTTCAATCCTGCTTTCTCTTGCTGTGTTGTGTTGTTGCTCCCCCCTTCCTTACTTCTCACTGTTCCTTTTCCTGGTGCTTGTACATCGAACGCGTCAATCCCAGTGCTTCCAACACTGTGATTTAGGAGATCACACAAATCACTCAGTCTTTAAATAAAATATGAGTGTGGGAGCTTAGGAGTGGACCTAAAGTAACTCATGTGAGTGACTGCAGTAAAGGCAGCTCCTTATTCACTCCTCATCTGCGTAACAGACAAAAAAGCTTATTATGCACTAGGGACAGAGCCTGCTGTAACACAGAGCAGTCAGACCCCAGGGGCTGGATGTGAGGATTCCTCAGCCTGTGCAGTCCAGACAACACCAGCAAATGGTGCTGGGTGGGCTACTGACAACTGAGAGAAAAGGCATCGTGGGGACTGCTCATAGAAATAACGACTGTTATTATTCACCCCCCGACCAACATTAAAGCATCTGTTAAGGACCTTGAGATTCTGTTTTTCCATGAAAAAGCGCCCTAACAGTGGCAAATTAATATCTTTGCCAACACTCACCAGTCCTCTCTTTGCACCCCAGCACTCACCCTTCAGATTCTTTCCCCCCCCCAATGGAGCAATGGAAAGTAAAGTTGTTCTTCCTAATAGGCTTCCAGAGTGCATCTCCTCCACCAGAAACAGCTGCCTTCAGTCTGAGGCTTGCCCCTATAATAGGAAGAGAAGAGGAGACAGTTTTACCTGAAAACTGGAGAGCTCAAACTTTTCAGACCTGGCCAGTATTATGCAACATTATACAATACCAGACAAGTATAAAACACTTGTATGATTTGTATTTTCCCACCCTTTTCTACAGACTCCCTTGAAAATCTTCAGTCTTTACTACATCTATTTTAGGACTCTCCCTTGCAAAACCAAGGCATCTGCTCCTTGCAGTCTGTTTTTCCTACAGGAAAAGCTACTGTTTCAAATGCTTGGAAAAAAAAAAATTTGAGTGAAGTCCAAAGGAATATTCTGATTGCCAGTGGCTGTTCTCTCTGTCTTAAACCAGATCAGTTTGACATAAGCCATTTACTTCATGGTTAACCCCGGAAAAATCCTGCAGGGAATATAAATTCGTGCCTTAATCCTTCTCACCAGTTTGGTTCCGTTTAGGCTCGGATGAAGGAGGTGCCACGTTACAACCCCAAATCAAATTTACTGCTTCAAATGCTTTAACAAAACACCGCTCCAGAGCCCTTTGTGATCTTCCCACAAACTCTTTATTGCAGAGGAAAGAAAGAGACAACACTGTAAGTGCTGAGCATTACAACAAAACATAAAGCAGCATTAAAGTTGCTTCGTGCTTAATACTGTGGTTTCAGCAGCTAATCTCGTTTCAGTTGAATGGCACGTTCATTACAGCAAATAAATCAGTAACGTGTAGGATTATTGAAGAGGAAAGACATATTAAACCAGTTTAGAGCATCATATTGATTTTTTTTTTTAATGTCTGATTTAGCTTGGCGTTTTTCAACAGTCAGTTCTAATAAACACTTACATAGCACAGATTAAGCAGGTGGGAATGCTGCCCAGAAAGAGTATTATGAATAACTGAAGGCACTGGTTTAATTGCAGCAATCCATGATACTTACCATGCTGGCACCAGACGGGAATTTTCAGTATTAAAACTTCAACTGAGCTACTAGTGAGTGTCTCTCTCTTAAATATTTGGAAGAGCTTTCCAACATTTTCACCTCAGATGGGAGTAGCGGAAAATTTCAGAGTTCATTCAACTATAACTTATTTCCATCACAACTCATTATTTAAAAAAAAAAATTAGCAATTTACTCAACACAACTTTGCACCTCTGACTCTGCAAAATAATGCAGCAGCATCCCTGCCCTCCAGCCAGCCCTATTCTGCCCAGTCTCCTTTGCAAGGAAGATGTACAGAAGCAAAAAAGGTCAAACCCAGCTCACACTTCAAGCAGCACGCTCCTTTCAAAGCTATTCTATCCTGTTGAGTATTCCCATATTCCTTTCCCACCGGGCCAGTTCCCTGTCCCTGCCACCGCTCAGGGAAATGAGTAGGAGCAACTTGATCCAACTTTGGAAATGGCCCTGCTTGAGCAGGGACTTGGACTAGGTGACCTCCAGGGGTCTAAAAGTAGGGCTGACAGGAGGAGAAAAAACACAGTTAAGTCTTAGGTGAAAGAGCAAAATGCTCCCTGATGCCAAATAGCCTCCCCTCAGCAATCTGTCTATGTCCATGCAGAATGGAGAACCCCTGTAAAAAACCCATGACATTGCAGGAAGCGAGCTGCACACCCTACACAAACACATCAAAGCAAGGATTCAGCAAGAAACTGAAGTGGTGAGGTTGTTTTAGCTGGGTGGAAATTCCAGCTTTTTCTTCGCTGTATAAGGCTGAAAGTTACAAAAACTCCCTGCAAAACAAAAACCTCCTTCTCCCCTCACCTCTCATCCACACAAGCTGTGAAGGTCCATCTTAGCCCACTGTGCCTCTGGAGAAGCGTGCAGGCTCGTGGGTGCTCCCGTGTGCTCGCATTAGCCAGCACAAATTACAAGTGCCCCAGGCAGCTCCTCAGCTCTACAGCAGATGCTGGGGGAGACCAGCTTGGAGCAGCACTGTCTTTCAACCAGAGCAAATGCAAATCGTGGAAGCTGTGTTAAATAGCAGAAGACACCGGTCAGACAGCTCCCTCAGCCCACACCAGACACCCTCCCAGCGGCCAGCAGAGATGCTGTTCTCTCCGTATTAAACACCTGCACTTGAAAAAAAGGTTATCACACAACTGACTCTGGTCATCAATCACACCACCTCCTGTTTTCTTCCTTTACATGTTATTTTTGTCTTGGGTTAGACCAAGGCCTCCAAGACAGCAACACCTTTTTAAGTTTCAGCACAAGGCTTTAGCTGCACATGAATCATCCTGGCTGACTCCCGCAAGTAGCAACACTGGTTGCAATGCTGGGAGATGTAATGCTTCGGAGAAGTTGCAGAATTTATTGGCTCCACTCTTCCACTGTGTAACTTTTTACACTGGCAAGAATACAGAAGGTGCACCCTGCATAAACTTAACAAAGATCAGGCTAAAAAAGCCTACGCCAGCCCCAAAAGGAAAACTCACACTGAAATATGAACAAAAACTGGTAAGTTACCCATATGTTCTGATTAAGAGTGAAGTGCCTTTGCTGACCACACAGCTTATCATTCCAGAGAAACTCTATATTCAGGGCATGAAAACTAATGCATAAACTAGCAGAAATGCATGTAGATTTGATGGTACTTGATTAACTGGACAGTAAGCACTAGAAGCAAAACATTAGGAAACTGAAGAAGTTTTGTGATTTTAGTAAGCATTTAATAAAGGTGGAAAAAAAACCACAACCATTTCACAAAACCAACTAATTTTGGTCTGTTTTAAAGAAGTCCCCTGTTTAGTGCTAAACAGGAACCCTTCGCTTGAAATAGAACAGGACTTTGTAAAGAGCCCTTGAAACAGCATTACTTCAGTACCATCCACAGCATCACACAATTCAAGTACCCTCCGAGAAGAAAGCAATTGCTTTTGAGTAACCCAGAAAAAAAGTCGACTCTCATCTGGTGAGACACCTGGCTCTCTCCCTGGTGAAGCACTGTACTGCCATTTTTAAGGAAATCTTCCAGCTCAACAGCAAACCAACACCATGCCTGCTGAAGCAGAAAGAGTGGCCAGTGCAGGCACCCAAAAGCCTCCCCACAAAGACAGATTATCCCCACTAGCCTTACTCATGCACACCCATCCAAGAAACTCCGTTGCAGCTAACAGGAGCCTTACCATATACTTCAGCAGGCTTTGACAGAGCTGAAACCCCACCCTGTCGAAGCAGTTGCAGCTCATTTGTTCTGTAATTCAGCGCAGCACTGCTTTGAAAATGTCTGTCTTACGCTGTTTTCCTGCAAATGGCATAATGAGGAATAATAAGCAGGTGCTTCTGAACACAGACTCAGAACAGCAGAAGTATAAAACTACTACAAATGAAGCAATTAAGTAACCACAGTGTTCACTGTTTATTGACAATCTTTATTAGAGCTGACTTTCTGTGTTTAGAGGCTTCCTAGTAAGTATAAATATGAATCAAAGTGCTATCCCACAGTAAGAAATCTTTATTTGCACAAAAAGTTACAAACAACTAGTATTTCAAAGTTCATCCTATTTAGTACATAATACCAAAAAGGCAAAAATAAACCAAGATGAAAGACTAGCAGCAAAAAGAATTCTAGTTCTCCTTCAGTCTGTGTGCTTCCACATTTCTCTAGGAAACAGTATAAAGAGAATTCAGTCAATTTATATACGAAATATCCTACCAAAAATATAACACTGTGTGAAGAAAGTTAGTAGTACAAATTTGGGGGGCATGGAGGTAGGGGGAAGAAAAAGGAGAAAATAGTACATGTAACATTAAAAATCTCAAGTGTAAACTTTGCTGCTGCTTTAAAATAAAAACCAACAAAAGTCACATGAGTATTTCCATTTGGCTTAGCAGCCAGGAAAATAAGAAAAGCTGATTTTTTTTTTTTTAAAGTTCTTAACCACCATATCCAAAAGTAATGACTTTCAGACCTACTTAACATGAATGTGCTCAAAAAGCCACTGCTTACAGTATAAAAGCTGTCATTCTGAAATGCTGCACATACAAACTGGCTTTATCTGCACAAATGAATGATTGCTTTGAACAGCTCTCAATCATATGATGTCCCAAATCAATGTAATGCTATTAGAGCAGGCAGCTGAATAAGTCCCAGAAAGTTGAAGTTTAAGAGATATAAAAAATAATCTTTTTTTTTTTAAAGGCAGCATGCCTCTCCCAGCCGCAAGAAGGTAACTTTATGTAATAAGGAAGAGAAACACTGTTTTCTATTATTATTATCATTATAAACTACCTAGAACAAACTAACCATTGACCTAGTAATTCACATGTTTAACAGAGGGAGATAAAGACTTCTTAGTGATAAAATACAAAAAGGCAATCATGTGGGTGGGACCAATCGCTAACATAGTATTTTACTTAATAATCAACACACTGTCAACTTTACTTTAAAACTGACAGTATGTCCTAGCTCTGAAAACCCACAAAAAATAAGAAAAACAAGAAAACCAGTGACCTGAAGACCTTTAGAACTGTTTTGTGACATTATTATATATTTATTTGAGCCTTAGTGCAAAGGAAAAATGTAACATTCTAGGCTCCGAAGCAAGTCAAACACATAAGACTTTCATAAAGTTTTGACAGACATTGGACACATAGATTCCAAGAGAAATTTAATTTTTTAAGCTGTTAGGCTGTTAATTTTTATCTCAAGGTTAGAAAACACATTTAAAATTGGAGCAAAGACTCCGGCATTCATTGACCTCAATTACAGCTATAAATCATTTCAACCCCACCACTCTCCCAAACCAGGGCTATCGTAACCACACTGAACCGTCAGTATTGCTGCAACTGTTGAATCGTGCCCACAGCCTGTCAGTAGCACTGTCCATCCCCACAGTTATTGTGCAAATTTCTCCATCAGCTTTGGAATCCTGCAACCTTGAATTTGTTTACATTCATCTAATTAGACTCAGGTCTAATTTTTGAAACTATTTCTCAAAAGTCATCAATTCCCAAAACAGTGTCTTCATTGTCCTTCAGGAAAGTTGTTAAGTTTGAGAACCTTCTGGTTCGTTTACCATTAAAATACATATTATCTAGAAAAGGTAACTTTTCCCGTACAAAGTTTCTGTAAACACCTCTATGTTAAGCCATAGCAAGCTCTAGATCAGGAAATCCAGCATCTCCAGTGACTTGACTTTACCTCACTTCTCCTCTGCAAGAGCAAAACAAGCAAACAAAAAAAAAAAACCAAAAAAGGAAAGGAAATAACACAAAAACACAATAAACAGATACACAATAAGCTGACAGTGAAGTATTCAGTTACTCATGTAGGCATCTAAAATAAGCCTCTGAAAATTTACCATTTGAAAAGCAATTATTTTAGTGGTTAAAGAGTGCAAATGACTAAATACACCACGTGTTTCAGAGATAACTCGATACTGTAGTCATTGGTGATTATTATTCATGTCTAGCACTGGCAGTTCTGGTGCTTTTGTTGCTGCTTTGGACATTATATATTATTCCTTTCCCTGCATATTTCATGCCTTATTTTTTTTAAGCAGAGATCAGCAGCAAGACTTTAGAGAGAGGTATCAGAAAAATTGGAACTTTTTCTTTGGTAAAGGCTTCCTGTCCATCTCAAGTCTGGCAAGGCTGAATATTACGTGGAATTGATCATAATGTTTTAAGCAGGAATATCAAATATTATTTCAAGTTTTGTCTATGAAAATCATCTCGAAATATTCAGAAACTCAGGTTTTTGTGAAACAAATACAATAAATATGGAAAAAATACCATGCAAGGAAAGTGTAGCTATTCTATTGACAAGAAGTACAAAAGCTCAGAAACAGAAAAAGACCAGCTTCAGCCCAACACAGAAAAAAACCACAGATTTTTCAAAACCAGAGTCCATACAGTGTCACACAGCCCTGCCTTGTCATGTTTGTTAATATCCTCACTTAGAAGTCAGACAGCATTTTGTTTAACTTGTGTTGCTCTGTATTATTACACTAAACCATAATTAACTCCTCTTTTGTGCCGGCCTCATTCCAACACAATTGTACCCACTGTATACCAGCAGCAGTTCTCAGGTTTTGTTTTGCAGCTCAGCTGTATTTTTCTTGGATGTTCACAAGACTGGCATTTGACTGGATGCGCTTGGCTAGAAAGGAAAAAATTATATGAAAATTAAACACAAAGAATTCCACAAAACTAGTTTCTCCACTCCCTCTATTTATCTGACACAGACTCACAAACAGCTTTCTGTTCACGTCCAGAAACTTTAATGAAAAGATATGGCTGAAGCTCTTTACTACCCTTCTTCAGGGGACAGCAGCAGACTAATAGTCGCTATTAGCACCGTCAGCACAGCTGCAGGCAGATCTGGCTGGGCCCCCTCTCCCACAAGAGCCAAGAGAGTCCCTGGCACCACCCAACTCAAACAGTGAAATGCCAGCACTGTCACTTACGCAAAATGAGTATCCGTTTCTTCTGCTTCGAGTGAAGGAAGCTACTAAGATAAAAAACAATAGGTAGGAAGAGAATAAAGGATGAAACTGCAATCACTGGGACTGTATCGCTGCAGGGAACAGAACAGTTGAACGTCCGGCTCCAAAGCTTCCGAGTGATGTTCATCTAAAAGAAAAACATAAGCAAGGCATGAAAGCAAGCATGTGCATTTTTACTGTGTTACATGGCAAACACTCAGGCCTCAAGACATCCAAGTGTTCAAATGTGACCTCAAAAACCAACACTTCTACAGATCTCCCCCCAAAACCAAGCAAACTCCTGGAAATGGAGAAACAGACAATTTAAGCAGAGCCAAGATTTCACATCAAAACTTTCACAGACTTCAAAACCTGACTGTACTCAGATATACTGTAGACGTGGCCACACGCCTGTTTCCCAGAGAACTCACTGACAGCCTGCAGAGACAGGGACAATACCACACTTTCAACAACACTCCTTTTGCTCAACCACTTAAAACACCACAATATAAGAAAGCTTTTCCCAAACATATGTCACCCATGCTGAGGACCCCTAGAAACAGCTACTCTAACAAGGAATCAACCATTACACTGGCTAGAACAACAGCAGTAAAGATTCGCACTAAAAGCCAGAAGATTTTTTTTTTTTTAAATCTATCCCCTTCACAGTAACAAGAAATTAAAGTGCAGCTACTCAAACTGGAATGCCCTCAGGTGATGAGGAGCTTCAGTCACACTCCTGCTGCACTGGCTGAGGACAGGACCTAGTAAGACAGCCCCACCAAGCTAACTTCCCCCCAGGGGACACAAGCACGCCAAAGGCACTACTGCCCATACTGCCTCATGCCAGAAGGGAAAAGGCAATCCCTGGCAAGACAAGCACAAATAGCTCAGATTAATAAAGACCTCCATGACAAGCTCTCCCTGTTGAGTATTGATAAATACTTACTGCATCTTCCACATCAATACACAAGTGCGTGGAGTGCCCAGACTCGCCACCATGCATGTTCATCCTTTGCAAGCTGGTATACAGGTCGTTCAACATTCTGTAGCTTTCGTTGCAGTTTTTACATACTTCTGTGTAGTTATTTGGTGACAGATGGATGGCTTGTCCCTAAGGTTATAAAACAGCATTCATACAGAGTTGTAAGGCATTCTAAAGAACACTTAAAAACTGCAGTCAAGTTTGAACCAAAATCCAGATTTCTAGCATCTTAGAGAGGCCCCGACAGACAACTTGCATGAGAATGCAGGGGGGAAAGGGATCAACTCTGCTTCACTAAGGACAGGATCCATTTCCTGCAGATTATGCATCTCAAACTGCTCCCTGAACTAGCAGCTTTAAAAAAAAAAAAAAAACCACACACCACACCACACAAACAACACATAAACACTTAAAGTACCAGTTCCCAGAAGAAAAAAAAAATAATTACAAGTAACTAAATGTTACCTGAAGCCAGAGATCAGGTTCCTTAATGCTGTGTTTTGGTTTTCACTTGCCCATACCTAACAAGTAACTGTGGTTACTGCTAAGTTGTACTGATAGGGACAGACTTTGCCACAGTATGTAATCCTTTTCACCTGTGGCCTTCACCACCCCTGAATGCAGTACAACCCACTTGAAGACAAAACTACAACCTCTAAAGATATTCCAACCCAGTAACGGCTGTACCAGCTACCCACCAACAACTGGGTTAAGTTCTAGTTCAGACACTTCAGCTGATCAACAGGCCAGTCCACACTGCTCCTGGCCAACTCCTATCAAGGCACATATCCTAGAAATCATTAATAACAAAAAAACAGACAGTTTCCTCAGAGATTGTCTCATACTCATTATTTCCCATTTTTACTATTGAAGCATCCCAGAATTTGGCCAGTTTCCGATTGAAAGGGAATGCATGCAGTTTCTTTGGCTAGTCAGGGTATTTTCTTTGACAATCACCACATTTTTTCACTAAGTGAATTACATTGCCTTTGCAATATAGCCAGACTTTGTTTACCCATAATTTTACTAGTCAAAAGAATTGTTACAATGATTTAAGGTACTGGTCTTTCTGAACTAGTTTATATTATCGAAAAGCTATTTAAAGATTGAATTATTAAGTCAGAAGGCAACAGTTCTCCAAAGAGATAGAAAAAGAGACTTGCAGCATGCAGACATGATGTTCCTTACTATATAATTATCAACTATTGTGAATTCAGAAATTCTGATGTAAAGTAGCATTGCAATTACATACAAAATGAAGTCAAGGTGAATATCAATTAGAATTAATTTTAGGCTCTCAATCCGTAAACAATCTGCATTTTACAGATCATTGCTTTATCTGCCTAAAATTCACAAACTCACCAGCAATTTATTTGCCCAAAATGCATCCGCAGTTTATTCAGCATAAATAAGATTTTGCCAGCAATTAGGGGATTTAGTATTTCTCTTAAATACACAGCATAAATACCTGAAGGTTCTGTTCAAAACATGTCAGAGATTTATTGAATAAATCCAGGAATTCTACAGTAGAATTTGATAATCCCTCACTGCTGTTCTTTAAACAATCTGTCAAAGAGAAAGAAAAACATCAGGATATTCTAATTTCTAACATTTCCATAACCGACAAGCCCCAGACACTCCACTCCCACAAGAACTCCCCTCGACTACAAAAGACAGGTCTAGTCAACACTGCGGTTTCCTTATCTGCCTGCCATTGATGTCTCCGACCTGCTGACCTAACTCTTCATCGAGAACATATTTCAGAATTAATTGGCCTTGATTAAGTGAAAGATGAAGACTATCATCAAGAGCTTTCTGAAGAGGGGATCTGAATTATCTTTGGACTTTAAGATAAAACAAGACATTACTTTTATTTTCTACCCTGCAAATCCAGCTTTGCCCAGCAACAGTAACAGCCATTACATGAAAGCAGAAGCACTAGCAGTGGAGATGAAACAGAAAGCATCCAGGAAACAGCTAGACCACGAACACAACAGCAACATTAGAGTGGAGGTTATTGTTTAAGAAAAGAGCTGACCATTTCACCAGCTCTGAGGGAAGCTCTGGGGCTCTCCTGTCAGTCATAGGCTCAACCCTACCGTGTTACTGCTTCCATCCATCCCACCCCATTTTAGGTGCCCTAACCAGACCGACCACTGAAAACAACAGTGGCTATGGAAAATTCAAAAACAGTACCATGAGAGCAAGCCAACATCCTAGAAAAATCTCCTGAAAGAAAGAAGCACCATCGATGCTTGAGGGCAAGCATTCCACCAGACAGCGGGCAAGCAGCACGCAGGTGACAAGCTAACCACAGCAGGACAGCACAGACCAGAGTTCCTCCTGTACTGCCTTTCCAGCCCTCACACAGCCCAGACTCACAAATGAGAATAAACTCTTCTGGATTACTAGCTTCATTAACAAACAAGGAAAAGTTTCTTATGTAAGTTAAAAAAAAAAAAAAAGGGAAGACAGAAAACCAGAAGAAACCACGGAAAGTCTCCAGCAAAGTCTGTAGATCACAAAAAAGAAAACCTAGTAAGACTACTTTTCGAAAGAACAGTCTAAAAGAACTATCTATATAACAACTTAAGTTTTCCAACAGAGTAGTACCCTCAGATTTTGGCAGTATCCTGTACAGAGTAAAAAGCTCTTGTACCCTTCATTGGAGTGGCTCTAGTTTATGATTTTTGTGTTATCTACTGGCTGTATTTAAACAGATACATACAGTTCTCATCTGTGCAAATTTTAGGGGTCAAGTCATAACAGTAGCATGAAAGCTATAGAACGAGTCACGTACTTGCACAGTTGGCTGCCTCCCAGGTTTCGTTAAAGAACGCCGAAAGGGTCACAACTATCTGCAGCCTGTCTGAGGTCAAGATGCTTTTGGCACAGTTGTGGCTCTCAGAAGAATTCTAGAAGAAAAAGGAAACAACAAAAAAAAAAACCCCAGTAACCAAGTGTTAAAAATACAAAGAGAAAAATTTGAAGCATATTTTAGGGAAGCACAACTAAACAATCACAATGTATCACATTGATATTTCTAGAACAGGCAGAGCAGAATTGACAGAACAATAAAAATCTTTTGATCCTCTGATTCATACTATGAGCAACATGGCTTATTGCACATGGTCTTAGAGGACCTACTAGGACTCCATGCAGGTCAGTCAAAAATACGTGATGGCAAGAAAAAAAAAAAAAAAAAACACAACAAAAAAACCCAAACCAACAAAGCAGAGAGACTGTGCTTCCCCTGCTAAGTAGCTCACATCCATCCATTCGTGGGCCATTGCCCCAGGAGCCAGCTCAAGGCACATGCAGCCAGAGACAAGGATGAGGTCGTTCTTGTTAGGCTGAAGGAATATCTGAAGGAGCTTAACCAACAGACTAGCTTCAAAACAAACCAATCCCAAACAACAGAAAACAACATCCAAAAGCACTGTACCAACACACTGTGTCAGCGGCAAACTTGCCCCAATGCAGCAATACCAGGAACACAGTCTATGCAAAGCAGTGCCCACAGCCGCTTCCTGAAGCCCCTGACCAGGCTCTCACCCTCCCCAGATACAGATGCCAAGCTCACCTGGCCTCAGCAGGCCACCCAACACACCCTGTCCTCAAAGCAGCCACTGGCACAACTCTTACAGCAGCTCCTTCTCTGGACCAAGTTAATAAAAAAAACTCAGAGCGACTATAAAAGCCATTACAGAATAAACAGGAAGCATCTCCATCAGAATTCAGAATGATGTTTTTCTCCTTCAAAGCTTTATTTTCTCCCCCAAACCACTGATACACACCCATGACCCCCAGTCAGCTGACTCCTGCGCTCTAGCTCCTGGTTTCTGGCTACTAAATTGACTTAAGCACTCCTCAAAATTGCCAAAGCTGTCAAAAGCCTCTTTGATAAGTGACGCGGGAGATACGAGAAAATAATCTCTCTAATGAGAAACATGTTCCTTAAGGAGCTTTATAAGAAATTCAGTTTCCTCTTTAAAAAAAAAAAAAAAGGTTTATTTTTTAAATAAGTTTCCCTTGGAAAATCAACTGCAATAGTCAAATATTGCCACATCTGAGAAGTCCTGCATTCACTTGCTTTCGTTTCTACTAAATTACAAACAGATATGCAAGAAAGTTGTTTATGTGGGAAACTCTGGTTGCTTCATGAAGGGCTTTTACTGTGAAACTTCCTTGCCAGCTGGACTCATGAGTAGGGAAAAAAGGGGGCTTTTGCACTTTAAATCCAAACCTGAACCAAGCAGACCTATGGCATTCCTTAAAGATGTTTGCTTTACTCATTCTTTAATAAGCCTAGTGAGGAGGATTTTACATTTCAGAGATGACCTTAACTTGGCTGCTTCTTTCACATTGCACAATAAGTATTGTGGGGATGGCAAAGATTAAAATATCGTATCTGATTACTTGCAATCATGGACCAAAGTTGCAACAAGTCACCTCCTTTATTTAGTTAGTTAATCCACACACAGAGGAAAGCCAAATGCTCTCTAGTACAGCTGTGTCTTCCAGATGGCATTCTTGACCAGCCTTCCCAGGCTGCCAGTACACAAGAACAGTGGCTGCAATGAGTTCATACATATTCTAAGTACTGGGATATGTTTGGCAACCTAATCCTAGCCAAAACATCGTGCTGAAAGTACCCAAGAGAATTACATACTCAATTTCTCACTTTCACATCACCTAGTCACTAGTATAAAAGAGCTTCTATATGAGAAACAAATAGACTACAGGCTTGCAAACTAAAACAAGAGACCACTGGCTACATATTTGCCCCAGAGAGGACAATTATCAAATGTACATCCACACTCTTTTCCAACATAAGCACTGGGGTGGAGAGGGGAAACAGGCAGACAACGCACCAAAACCAGAAAGTGATACCTGTTCACACGACAGATGACTAATCTGTGAAATGGTCTGCAGCAGGACACTACAGCACCACAAGGTTACCTGGGTTTAAAGAGCAACAGACTTTTCTTGTCAGTGGTGACTCTAAACACAGATCCAGAAACTCCACGACTGGAAGAACGATCCAGGGGCAGACTGCTATAAGTTTGCTCTCTGCTTGTGCTCTTACCAGGGCACCCATTTCTAGCCATCATCCAAGAATGGACAAAGGTCCTAAAAAGTAATCCGCTATTACCATCCTCATATCATCCCAGGGACTAACTTTTACAAATGGATAAACTGCATGAGAACATACAATCCTAGTCATGAACCACCTCCAGCACTAAGAAATAGAAAAAAAGAAAAAAAAAAAAAGTACGATCAAGGGTCTGAAGGATGTAAACAGACACCCCAGCTTCAGTCACAGTTTCCCACTGGTGGGTTCCACAGACTCCAGCTAGCGCTCAGGACTTCTAGTTCGCTACAACACACTCCCCTCAGCTTTGAGGCAAAGAGCACCGTGACGTGGCTGCCCGCAGAGGATACACATCACATGCCACAGCTTCAAAGACCATCAATTTTCCAAGAAGTGCTGGGCAACTAAGCTCCATCAGTTTTTCCTCATTAGTGCTCTATACAACAACGACCTGCGAGCCAGGGAGCTGCTTTAGGTTTTGCTACATCAGCAAGAACAACTCAAGTTTTTCCACTTGCACAGAGAGACAAAGATTTTTTTCTGCAGGCAGAGTTACTTGCCCCTAGCCATGCCAGCACCATGCCACAACACCAGGCCGCAGCGCTTCCAGCCTCCATTAAACCACCTTAACGCACCCGCTGGGAACCGGCCTTTGCCGGCTGGAGACCCGCTCACCGCGGCAGCGCCACAGCTCCCCTCCGCCAGCCGCACCCAGCGCGGCCCCAAGGGCCTGCCCTCCGCACGGCGCTGGGCCGGACACCCGCTGCCAGGCCGCGGGGCCCGCAGGGACGGGAGAGCCACAGCGCCTCGGGGGGGGGGAGAGGAGGGGAGAGGGCCCGCCCCTGCTCCGGTGCAGAGCTCACGGGACTGGCAGCCGTAAGGAAACGGCCCGGGCCCCCCAACCCGCCACCGGTGCGGGGAGGGCCGCACGCCGCGCCCCCGCCCCGGGCAGCCTCGCATCCCCGTCCCCCGTCTACCCACCCTTCTCCCCGGCCCCGCGGACGCACCCCGACGGCGCGGGCGATGTCGCCGTACTGCGCGAGGAGGCGGCGGTAGTGCGGGTGGCAGGCCTGGCAGAGCCGCACCGGGCGGGCGCGGCGGCCCAGGCAGTCCGTCAGCGCCGCGCTGCCCTCCGCGAAGGCGGCCAGGAGCTGGCGGCACTCGGGCTCCAGCTCGGGCAGGTCACCGGGCAGCCCCGCTCCCCACAGCTCCTCCGACAGCCCCTCTGCCTCGACCAGCACCAGCGCCCGGCGCACCTGGCCGGCGGCGGGGCTAAGGGCGAGCGCCAGGGCGGGCAGCAGCGGCAGCAGGGACCCCACCGGCGCCATGGCGGCCGCGCCGAGGAAGCGGAAGCGCCACAAAACCCCCCGCCTCTGTCGCGGAAAGCCGCCAGTCATTGGCCCCGGCGAGGAGGAGGCGGGGAAAGGGGCAGAGCCGCGGGGCGGTCCCGGGGGCGCTCGAGGGCGGTGGCGGG
>VZTO01001686.1:68137-111133 GCA_013400615.1 Syrrhaptes paradoxus
AGGCCCCGCCGCCCCCAGCCCGGCCCGATCGGCCCCGCCGCCGCCGCCGCCGGGGTCGCCTCCCGGGCCCAGGGCCGCGCTGGGACTCGGCTTTTTGTTATTTTCACAGAACAGATATTAATTAAAAGAAATACATGATTAAAAAGTAATGAGTTGAATAAAAATTATCTCCGCTCATTTTCTGATTATGTTAATTGTTAAAAACCCTTCAATCACGCTGTTGCAGTCAATGGGTTTTAATGTGAAATTAGTGGGCTCTTGATAACTTACAGTCCAGAATAATCCTGGAGGTTTAGTCATCATTCCTAATAACGAGATGCTACTGAGAACGGAGATTTTACATGATTTTGCTACATTCAGCCCTTCCCCCCATGAAAGGGTCTGCCTTTGTGGCACACAACTTCAATTTTCATTCCTACGACTACTTTGTCAGTCTTATCCTGCGTACTGCTCCATTATACGCCAACTACATATTATATGTGTCTGTGCGTCGTCTGAATATATATATATAAACCGCTTGCCTGATATAAGGATAGAAAAATAATTTTGTCCATCATGGATTTCTAATTTTATTTTCCCCGTCCAACTCATCTTGAATCTTGCGACTGTTTCTCTGCTCTGATTATTTATCTTCCTAAGAGATAAGCACAGGTTTATACTGAAAGTATTAAAAGTAATTAAACTGTTAGGGAAAAACATATATATTTGCCGCAGGAGCTGATATGCCACGGAGGCTGCGGAAGACTCCGGAGGGAAATAAATATGGAGAGTTTATCTGACGAGTAATCGCAAAGAGCCGGGGATTTGAAATAACTTCAGCCCCGCGTTCAGAAATGGTGTGAAATTCTCCTCTCGTAGAGGAACGAAATGATGGCCCCCAGACCACTCTTACTTAGGCAACGCGTTTCTTCCCTATAAATTCGTTTAAGAGAGGTTTCATTTTCATGCAGATAACTAAATGTATCCTTTTCTGTTCGACAAGCCTCGAAAATTTGCATCTAAAAACCTCTCCTCACACCCACCCAACAATTTCGCTAAAATCTCCAGCACTGACAGCAGATCGACTCCCCGCTGGAAGGAGGGGAGCGGGGGGGAAACCGGGGAGGGGGGGGGAGGCTGCGGCGGAACGCTCCGCGCTGTCCGCCCGGCATCTGCCCCAATCCATCCGTAGGGGCTGCCCGGGCCGGGGGCGGCCGGGACCCACGGGCAGCCGGTTCCACTCTTTTAGGTTAAAAAGAAAAAAAACAAAGGCGGGGGTGAGGCGAGAGAAAAGGAGGGGGGGGAGAAAAAAGGAAGGGGGAGGCAGCGGCAAAAATTTGCGCTTGCTGTGCGTGTGTGTGCGCGCATAGCCACGTATTCCCTCCCCCCGAGACAAAGTGCTGGTGCTGTGCATCTCCCTGTCACCGCAAGGATGTCTAATTACTGCTGACAGATAAGAAAAGACGTTTTCGTGCGGACCGAGGGGGCTGGAGCTGGGGTGGCGGAGTGCGGGGCGCATTCCCGGCCAGCCCTGCACAGCCCAGGCTGGGGAAAAGTCTCCGCTACGGCGACTTGGGCTGGTTTAATATTGATCCCCTGCTCCCGGCGGCGGGGAGCGGGTGTTTACTTGCCTTGCGGATCGGGCGGTGGGAGGTCGGGCTGGATCCTGCACCCCTGCCCCTGGCTCATTTGGGGCAGGGGGAGGCTGGCCAGAATAGAGACCTTTAGGTGCTTCCCCCACGGGAGGCGGCGGGCCAGGGGCAGCACCCACGGCTCCCGCCAGTGCCTTCCTCCCAGCCCCGGGGCAGCTCCCCGGGGCGCCGGGCCTCCTGAAGGAGGGAGAAGGTTATCTCCTAATTTGTTATGAAGGGGAGTGCTCGGGGATTTGTTGTTTGGTTTGTTGTGGGTTTTGGTTTTGGTTTGGTTGTTTGTTTTTTTTTTTCGCGCCTCTCTTAAAACAGAGCCATTTGTTTACAAAGCCCCGCTGCCCTCATCTGAGCCCACCGCCGGCAGAGCTCCCTGAAGGATGGGGAGGGGGGA
Organism: Syrrhaptes paradoxus; assembly: GCA_013400615.1. Lineage (NCBI taxonomy): Eukaryota > Metazoa > Chordata > Aves > Pterocliformes > Pteroclidae > Syrrhaptes > Syrrhaptes paradoxus. The sequence goes on from VZTO01001686.1 coordinate 70,157, forward strand.
TCCCTCTGTGCCGGGCCCCCTGGCTGCCTCATTTCCCTATTTGCATCATCTGTTAGATGAAGATCATTTTAATAAATAACAATGAAAGGGGAACGCATCTAGAGGGCTCGTCGGCAACATTCAAAAGCCAATAGAGTTTATAATTCTACTCTATCATTTCTTATTGATTAGAGTAATCAAGATAAAAAGCTAGCCGGGCTCCGAGAAGTTCAGCAGCATATCATTAAAGATAAGAGTCAGTTAATTCTGGCGCAGGGGTAATGGTGCCGGCGATGAAGAGTTCATTTGCATGAGATGCTGAGCCCCGTAACAAGAGGACAAAAATCACTAATTAGGACTGCAGAGTGTCTCGAGTTCTTCAAGCACCCTTTCGAGATGATAGATGATGCACAGAGACCGCACTTTTATGTAAATCCAGGGCAGGACACTGCGACCGGGGTGCTGCTCCCCGACAGGGATTGCTGAGCGGGGCCGGGCCGGGTCCCCGAGGCCGCTCCGGGGCTGGCAGCCGGGCCGGGTCCCTGCTGTGCGCCGCCGCCGCCTCACCGAGCCCGCGGGACACCGGCTGCCCGAGCAGCCCGGGCATCGGGGGGAAACACGGCCACAGCAGGCGCCGGGCTTGCCCTGAAATAATCTGCGGGACGGGGGAAAACGAGAAGAAGCAAACAAGGGGAGGGAAAAAAAAAAAAGCACGGCAGCTTTGCTCAAGCCTTTATTCGTCCGTTTAAGAAAAATAGAGTGAAAAAAATAAGCCTCATAGCAATGAAAAATAAAAAGCCGTACCCGCGAGCCCGCGGGCAGCTGTGGGTTGTGCAAAACTGGGGAAAGGGCTTCGCGGCAGCCTGGAAGCAGAGCCCGCACCTCTACGGGCACGGAGGAGTGCCCGCCGCCGCCTCCGCCGCCCGGGACGGCCGCGGGAGCCCGGGGGACGCGCTGAGGCGGGACGGGTTTGGGGTCTGCCTCTCCCTGCTTGCGAGCACCCGGACACTTCCTTCCCCACGGAGCATGAGTGGGGCCAGCGTGCCCTCCTTTCACCGTGGCTACTGTCTTCCCCCTTGTCCCCTCTCTTGCCTGGCTCCCTCTCTGCCCTCACAGACGGACCCGCACCCTAGCAAAGCCCCTCGGCTTCTGTCGGCCGTTCGGCGAGGAAGGACACCCGTGGGGCTTTCGGGAAGCTCCTCGCAAAAGCAGTGGGCTGGTAGCTGTGAAGTTGTTTACTTGCCCGAAAGGCATGAGCCGCAGGAGGCTTGGCAGCTGGTCACCAGCGCTAACTTTGCCCCTCGCTTGGCCAGGGAGCAAAGGATTCACGGCCTTCTTTGGGCTAATTGTAGGTGTCAGCGTGGAAAGTGGCAATGTTTGCCGGCTCTCAAAAGTCTCACTGTCTCTCTGGCCCCCAGCAGCTTCCCGGTCCGCCCCGCTGCCCCGCCGCGCACCGCCCTGTGCACACACGCCCGCTTGGGACTGGGTGTCCCGGCTGCACGCACCCCTCCCAGTCGCCTCTCACTGTCTCCCGTGTTCACACCTTTCTCTCCCCATGCGAGTCTTTTCCCACCGGCCCCCGCCGTGCACACACCTCCCGCGCGGGCACACGACCCACTCTCCCGTGCACACGCGCGGCTGCCCCTCTCCCCTCTCCCCTCTCCCCTCTCCCCTCTCCCCTCTCCCCTTTCCCCTTTCCCCTCTCCTCTCCATTTCTCGCAACTCGCGAGCAAGCGCCCACACGCACGTTGGTGCCTCAGGTGCACGGGTCCCTCGCATTCACAAAGCCCCTTGCACCCCCCTTCTTGCACGCGTGCACCCCCCACACCCCTTTGCACTCCCCAACTCCTGTGCACATACCCCTCACCTTCCTTGCAAGCTCACCTGCTCACCCACCCTCCGACAAACAGACAGACAGGCACCCCGCTTCACAAACACCCCCCAGCCCCCCCGACACCCCCTGACCCAGGCCTGGGCCGTCCGGAGGAGGGTGGTGGCTCTCCTCCCGCCTCGCCTCCCCGGTCCCCGGCTCTTTGGACTTTTGTCTGGCTATGTGGCTGAAGGCTCCTTCCCCCTTGTTCTTCCCATAGAGAATAAAGTCAGTCTGTATTTAATGGTTATGGCGGATGTGAGGAGGATTTGGCAAATGAAGAGGCCTTTTGCTCTAAAATATTGTTCCTTACGTCGTGTGAGTCTACCAACCCACCACGACCCCATATTCTTCTCTGGGTGTCTGACTCGAATGACAAACGAGCTGATTTTTTCAGTACATCGCTGGGAAATGTAGTGAGTGATAATAGAGATTTCTCTTTCATTTTTTACGCTTGACTTGGTTATTGTTGCTTTTCTTTTCCCGTGATTCCTTCTGAGGATTAGCTCTGACTTCCCCACTATTGGCGGTCAAAGTGGCCCAAACTCTGGATGACAATTGATGGGGATCAGGGGATTGCCCATTCTGTGCCTGTAAGAACTGATTTGTGCCAGAGAAACTCATCAAGTATAGGCGAAGAATAAAAAGCATTTGGGGGTAAATGTATTCATTGAGAAGGGCTCTTCCAAATTGCTTCTAAGTTTTCTTAATGAAAAGTAACGCTTGCAGCAATCAACGGCTTTTTGACGGATTACAAACCTGGGTAGGACTATGGGGCTGCATTTAAAAGTGCCCCAGCCTTACCATAGGGGCAACTTGCTCACAAAAGCGTAGGAACGAGGGTCAGGCCGCAAAATACAAAGCTGAGGTTTGATGCGTGTAGGAGTAATGAAAGGTGCATTAATTTATTAACACGGTGCGCGCAGGAAAAGTGAAAGAACAGCCCGGTGTAAGAAGAATCATTAACTCTCTACCCCAGGGACCCACCCAAGGCTCGCCATTTACATCAAAATAGTTATTGTATCGTTACGGGGGGAGAGAGAGAGAGAAATCCCGCAGCAGCAACAGTCCGTGTAAGAGGTGCAGGACAGGAGAAAAGAAAAGAAAAGAAAAGAAAAGAAAAGAAAAGAAAAGAAAAGAAAAGAAAAGAAAAGAAAAGAAAAGAAAAGAAAAGAAAAGAAGAAAAGACGAAGGGAGGAGGAGAGGATGGAGAAGAAGAGAAGAGAAGAGAAGAGAAGAGAAGAGAAGAGAAGAGAAGAGAAGAGAAGAGAAGAGAAGAGAAGAGAAGAGAAGAGGAATCAGAGGGTGCACAGGGCCGGAGGGAAGGGGCAGGGGCGCGGCGGTGCCCCCGTTCCCTCGGGGCGGGCGCGGTGAGGGGCCCAGCACCCTCGCCTCGCCCTCCCCCCGAAGTGTGGCTTCGGGCGTTTAAACATCGATTTTGTTAATTAGTCTAATCATTAAACGCCGGAGAGCGGCCCTAGGAGGGGCCGGAGCGGAGGCGGGGAGGGCAGGATTTGTCCGGTGTCGGGTGAGCGCTCCGCCGGGCCGGCCCGGGCCGCATTTCGCTTTTCGTGGGGCTTTTTTTCCCTTTCGTATTTTTCTTAAGCAGTCGAAGGACACAATAAGAACGGCCCTGCAGTGAAAAGAGTTAGTCAGGGAAGGGGAGCCGGGAGGAATCTCCAGCTCTTCCCCGCCTTCCCTTCAAACCCCGAATATTAACTTCTTTCCCCCTGCATCTTGTCAATGCTATCATGGCTTTGATGGGAGGGTCTTCAAGGTGGCACATTTCTGAACTTAACCCCTTTTCAAACTAACTCTCTACCTCCCTTGTTAGTGCCCAGCTCTGAACTTCTGAAGAGTATTTTTGTGTGAGTCAGGGTTCATTCACTCGGGGGCTTTTGTAGGACTTTCTTCCTTTCAGCCCTCAGTGTGTTACACCAATTAAAGGACGACGTGCTGTAAATGTAATGGGCCGAGCAGTGATTGTTTTTGACAAGCAACAAAACACATAGATCCACCCCTTAGATTAGGCCGTTGAAGGGAGGTTCAGGCCGGTCAGTTTACTGAATAGTTCATGAACTGTAATTCTGAGGGCTTGTGTGAAAGAAAATGTCTCTCTCTCTTTCTTTTTTTTTTTTTTTTTCCCCTCTAAAAAGAAGAAACACCAAGCATGTAGGGGGAAGGGGATAGCTGGGAGGGTGAGGGGAGTTGGAGGAGAGCAGAGGTGGCTTTGTCTTGTCATTTAGAAAGAAAAAAAAAGAAGCTAACAGTCAAGCCACTTTATGTCACTAAACATGTCAGCCTCCTTTGCAAAGATGCTCCTCTCTGTACATTTTTACAGGCAGCCTTGAGCTAATAACCTGCTAACTGGTCCCATCCACACCGTATTATCTGGCCCAGAGCTCCCTTATAGCTGGACCAGAAGTCTTGGTAATTTTGGCTTCATTTCACAGGAAGAAGAAAATATGGATTGTAGTTGAACCTTCCAGGAGCAGAAAGCACAAGAAATATCACAGTATCCAATCACCGGCCTGATCCTGTTCTTCTTCAGCTCAATGGGGAAAAAAAGAAGAGGGGAAAATTCTCTATAATCTGAACAGGAGCTGAGCCAAAGGGATTTGGGAAATGGAAAATTATCCTTCCCCAAACACCCAAGGGCCAAAGGGGTGCTGGGCTTATCATTTATTTACATCAAAGGAACAAAGATATTCCCAGGAGAGGCATAGGCATAGGCACAGGCTGGGGAAAGAGTGGAAAGAGACAGAAGGATGTTTCTTCTTGAAAATAAGTGAGTTCCTTCAGCGTTTCCTATGAAGATTGTCCTGGGCACATCACGTTTGCTTTAACCCCAGAGGCATCTGCAGTCCTGCCGCTGCATGGGTATAATGCAAGGGTTTCTGAAGGGGACCGCAACAGTGCAACTCTGTTGAGACTGGGTGGGAGTAGATGTGGCACAGAAATGCCTTCAGAGCCCTTTGGGAGAGGGGTGTGCCTGACTGTGTGATCCCAAAAGCCAGCCTGCAGGGCATTCCCTGGGAAGGAAACTACCTTGGGAGATCCTGCCGAGGAAACCCAAAGTGATCTGCTCTTTGCTTTTGCCTGGGCATAATTTCACCCCTGAACTGGTAAATTAAATAAATAATCTGTCTTGCTTTCAGATGTGCTGTTTCTCTAGGCATTTTCTAACGACTCCCAGGTTTTGCTAAATCCCTGTTAATTCCCGTGGGGCCTCAGCAAACCCCAATGACACTTGCGGAAACGGTAGCGCTAGCTCCCTCAAGAAGATTCAGGGTTATTACCGTGTAATAACCAGATTGCAGCCGTCTAGGCCCAGCAGCACACAGCAAATTTATCTAACTCTTCTTCCCTTCAGTTCAATACAATGGGACCTAATTCCTGCAACACTTTTTTTTGATGCAGCGATTTGTTTACACTGGTAATAAGCCTACCGTATGCGCTGTAAAATTTGTACTTGTTACTGCAGGAGATTAATGAATATGTGAATCGCAGCTGAGGAGTTTAACTCTCATTGACTTCATTATGCAGAAGGTATTGGGAAACAAAAAGACACGTGTGCTAACTCATGAACAGAAGTACATCGCTAATTCCAGTCTGCAGGCCCCACCAGAGCAAACTACATCTGCTCCCTCAAAATGACTGTGTGCCACTCGTGCTGGCACACAGACCGCAGTCATTTGAGGCTGCAAATGCCACAGGAGACAGGGATGCCAAGCGGAAGATGGGCAGATATCAAAGAGGAGCTGTCCAAGCCGGGGGTGTGAAATCTGAAGGAGATGGATGGGTGCAGGTCAGCGAGGACAGAGATGCTGCAGATCACGAGCTCTTGCAAAGGATAAGATCACTAACTTATCTGCATTTGGTTAATAACAGTAAAAATGCTGCAAAACATTATGGTACACACAGAAATATGTAAAAGAACCCCCTCCTCTACTTCGCACACTTCTCAGCACCAAGAGGGAGAAAGCTCCACCTGGTAAAATGATGTGGAGGTATTTCTGCAGACAGAGGCTTCCTGAAGAATTTGTTTTTCTTGTTCCTTTCCAAGTAGGTCTTCCCAAAAGACAGCCTGGGAAAGCTGAGGAAATTATCTTCTTCAGGTTGGGAGAGAATATTCAAAACAGCCAAGTAAAACAAGTTACAAATTTGCAAACATTTCTGTCTCGTGAACAGCCGGTTCTGATTGCATAGCGGCAGGGCTCTTCTCATCTGGGAGAGAAAGCATAACCCACACTGGGGCTGCCGCTTGTACGTAATGTCGCCGTCCTAAGCCTGTGCCAAACAACCTTTCTGCTATGCCAAATCATCCCAGATTTTGTGTAAATTTATTACACCAAGCACACAGCAGCTGTTTAATTGCAGAGAATTTAGGACAGGAAGTGAAGAATAAATCTGCATCCAATTGAATCATCAGCATGTAATTATCTGGAGCACAAATGGGTAAATAACTAAAACTAATGTGTCTAGGAAAATAAAAGCACACATATAGACACATATTTGTGTGGGGAATGGACGTGTTTTTCATTCAGGTAAAATGACTCACTCACAGCATTCTGGCTCCAAGCGTTTGCCGTGTGCCTTGCAATTCTCTCCTGAAGAGTGTTACAAGACTTCAAAGCACAGTAACTTTTTCCCAGGTGTTACAGAGTATTTTACAGCAGCAGATCTCATGATCTGACAACTTGGAATAGCAGGCAGGAGGAAATTAACCTGTAAATTAATCACAGAAATAGCAGAGATTTGTGCCGTATTAGGCTGGCTGGGATGTAGAGGAATGAGACGTCATCCACTTCTACAAGTGAAGAAATGGCTGTGCTTGTGGCTTCCACAGAACCGGAGAAAATGCAGACCAGGAAGGATTCATTTCAGTGTATCCTCTTTCAGACAGAAGTACAGCGTTTTTTACACTGCCTGCAATTCTGAACTTTTCCCAAGGAGAACAGAGAAGGAGTGTGGTGTGTTTTATCAGATCACATTTTATTTTTTGCTGATTGCTGTGAAAACTCATATTTGAAAATTGATCAGTAAAAAAGTACACACTCAATGAAGGCAGATAGGCTGCAGTAAGTTGTCCAAAAAAAAAAAAAAAAAAAACCCACCAAAAAAACAGTGGGGAGAGTGTTCTGGCTTGTAGATAGATGATTGGCAAGTAATGCAATCTCCTGGGGAGATGGTTTTCAGATCTCCCCCCTTGATTAGATGTCGAAAGTACCGTCCTGCTTATCCAAGTTGATAGGGTGTGAATACAGCACTGGGTAGCTGCTTGTAGCAGGGCGGCTATAGTCTAAAAAGTCTGTAACTGAGATTTACTCATAAATGCAGTATCTGGAAAGAGTGCCTACTGATCTGCTCCCTGCATTTTCCTTCTGCTCCTCTCTGTATTTTTCCTCAGCTTGTAAAACCATTTGGACACTCCTGTTAATGCTGTATACCCATTCCCAAAGCCATGAGCCACTTTTGCAGTCTTCTTAACTCCCAGGATTTCTTAGACAGCTCACTGCAGGGGCAAAAAAATTTGACTGAACTAATCATACACATTCCTTTTGGTGGCAGAGTTTATAAAAATTTTTAACTTTTAACTCTTTTTTTGATGGAGGTATTTTTTGGAGACGAAGTAAATGGAGAGGATCAAAGCAATTTGTCGTTACTGGGTGGCTGAATGATGGTTAGTGAGACTAGAGGAGATTGACTGTTTTGTAGAGAGATTAGCAGAATTCACATCGCCGCTGAATGAAAGGTGGAGGAGGCAGAAACACCAAACAAGTGAATTCAATTACTTCTGAAAGGAATGGGGTAAATGAGGATTCTCTCTTTGGGTTTACTCCGGGAAATATTTCTGAAAAGTTTGTTGAAGAATACCAGTCATCCAAACCCTAATTTTGCTATTATGTAAAATCTCCTTGCTCCGTGGCAGCTTGTGATTTGGAAACGCTTCCCTTGTTCTGTGTATGCCGTTGGTGTGTCACCTCTTCATTTAATTTTCCCCTCAAATTACACCACGCAGTGCAACTTGTTTGCACATGTAGCAAGGGTTTCAAAAGGAATATAAACCTGATCCCAAGCCCACCGGAGTTAAAGAACAGATCCTCCTCAGCTTCCCTGGGTAACAGCCCTGGCGGAGGGAGCACTGGGGCCGGTTGCCGGCGGGGCGGTGCGCTGGGTGTGATTGCTGGCGCTGGGAAGGATGCTGTGCTCTGAGCTTTGGCATGTGCTGGCACAGCCCGCGACAGCCTAGAGTTCACGACCTGGCAAGTTTGGATTTTCAGTTTATTTGCTATGTGGTGATTTTGTAAGCAATATGGCATAGTAAGAAGTAACATTTGTTCTATGGGCTACCAGAGCAAGATCAATTAAGAAGTGGCACGCTCTCATTGCCAGCCTGTATTTCTGACAGGTCTCCCTGGAGCAGGAGAGCTCCTGCAGGCACGCAGCTCTCTCCCCTCTTTCCCTCTGCATTTGGGGGTGCTAAGCACAGAGGGCCTCCCAGATCACCAGTGCAAGGACTAGGAGCTGAAGCAGTGACTCCTGCAGGGCTAGGTAGGAGGAGGTACCCCAGGGATGCTTTTCCCCTCATCCTAACGTGCCAGAAGGCATTGCTGAACAGACACAGAGCAGAGAGACACTGACTCAGACACTGACAGATGTCCCTTCCAAGCTGGGATTTCTCCTTTCCACACCTGCTGGGCCTCTGCCATCCCCAGCACAGTCTCTTAGTGCTGCAAACCTGACATGCCCCCAATTCCTTCATACCTCCCACCCTGCCTCAATCTGTACCTGCCAACCTCGGTTCCCTCCCAGAACCCCTGTAGGTGCTGCTGCCCCTCCCAGATCCCCCCAGCTCATGGGACACAGCTCCATATCTTCTGTCCTACCAAAACCTCCTCCTTAGTTCTGGATGCCACAGAAAAGCCTCACCATCTCTCCTCAGCAGGGGGAAAACTGGTCTCTGCCATTCACTGTCTCGTAGGTCATGTCCTCAGTTTAACCTGTCCCCTCCCAGTCTTCCCCCTCATCCACTCCCACTGCAGCAGGTGGGGTTGCATGTTATTCACTCTGAAATAACTATGTGCTTTGGCTGTATGTTCTGAAGAGGTAGACAGGGGCTAATATCAATCAGAACGCAGGTAACCTTTGAGGATCCATCTCAGTTTTTTTTTCTTTCTCCATCCCATCTGAAAAAGTAAACAAGATTTCCTTCCTCTTGAAATTAAGTTTGAGGGAACTGTCAGGGATCAGGAAGGCGGCTACATCTCTGCAGCAGAGTGTAAGAGAACCGTCCTAACCAAGCGTGCTGGGTTGACCTCAGGTGCAGGAGAAGGTGGCAAAGGGTGGCTGTGTAAGCAGCTATCTTCCCAGCTGTTTCCAAGGTCTGCTCTTGGAGGATGCCTCTTGCTCTTCTCCCAACTCCCACAGCAAAAAGCAACACCCATAAAACCAAGTTGCTGGGAAAAACAGCTCACTTAGTGGGGCAGAAGAGCCCAGAGGAGCTGAATCTGCAGCCAGGGGGAACGGGTATTGTTCCATGAAAGCAAATGAAGCTGTGCTGATTTCTCCCAGACGATGACGTAAGCTATGTGTACTGTATATTTGTGCAATGTGAAACCATGTGGCAGACTCTCTCCTCATCGGGGATGTTCCTGATTGCAAGAGGAGGTCAGGAGACTGAAAGAAAATCTTGGGCTTCCTTTCTACATCCCTTCTCTAATAAATCCTTAACCAACTTCTTCCTTACTCCTGTATGTCTACTCTATCCCAAGAGCTTTATTATTGCAAAGAGCTCATTTCTTGCCAAATTCCTGCTGCTTTCTTCTAGTGCTTTACTCAGCACAAATCAACTAATAGTTTGCCTAAGATTTTTTACATTCTGCAAATATCTGGCAGTTTCAAAACTCTTGTGTAGCTCAGAACTGAGCTATGAAGTATTTCAGATCATCAGCTTGTACAAGAACCCCCACCAGATAAGTTTTCCCATCTTTTACACCATTTTTTCTTTACTCTCTTTGTCGCAATGACAGTTCTGCGGCACTCGTGGATGAGTACATTTGCCAATAGATTTCGTAGTTACCTGGGGTGCTACATTCAAGGCAGAGTCTTAGGGAAGCATCTACATTTCTCTGGCATATCTGATCCTGTGCCTAGTAGCATTCAGGGCCCCCACCAGAAACCTTTGCACCTTGAACACATTGTGGAGGTGGAAAGACAATCTTCTCTTCTAGGGCACCTTTCCTGAGCTATCTGGCTCAGGGAAACATTTGCAGCTGAATTCCATCAGGCATCTGGAACAAGGCATCTGTAGTGCCTTTCATTTTCTGGGACATGGGTCTGAGTACAAAAGCCCACCACTTCTGCTATTTCCAGGCAAACTGTGTCTCTGAACTCCTGTTTACAAAGACTCTGGCCTACTTAGACCATTGCTGATATTATCATTGGTTATATTATTGTCTTCAACTTTATAAATTAAATACTAAATTTTCACAAATCCTTTGTGTTCTTGTTTCAGAGCAGTCTCCAGTCTACAGGGTCTGGCATCTGGGCCAACATGAAAGGGTTTTAACAGTGGACCTGGCAAGACAAAAGCAACTCTAATTCTGAAAGTGGTTAAGTCTAACATGCCACTGCAGTTAGTGTCTCTTTCTCACCCAGTTTATATCATGTCTCCACAATACTGGCAAATCCACAAATAAGCCTTTCATAGTAAATTCAGAGCCCCATAAAACTCTGCACATCTGTGAGTGCCTGGGAAATTGCCCAGTCCTGTGCACAGCCATATTTTTCTTTTTGTTAGAGAAAACTTTCTCTCATTGGGTTGTATGTGCAGGAGAAGGTGCCTCTTTTCAGGGTAACTCTTATTTCAGGAAGCTCAAGCTCTGCGGCAGCCTTGATCTGATCCCAGCTGGTTGTAAATGCAGTCTTTCTTACCAGGAGTCTCCGAGAGTGCCCAGAGCCATCTTGGCACAGCAGACAGGCGGAGAGGGACCTATTTTGCAGTGACTGGTTCCACGATCACTCAATGTCAGCCAGAAGCCGGCACTTTCAAGTGCTGCCCACTGACGCAGTGGAAATGCCGCCTCCTGCCCTTCACCCTGCTCTTTGCTTCCACTGCCACTTGCCAATTCTTCTTAAAACCGAATACGGAACCCAGACGGAAACACCACAATATCCAAGGTGTTATCCACTCACAGCAGCAGTTGCACCTGCTACAGCATTATTTCTTTCAGCATGTTCCGCTCTGTACTCAGGCACGCACTATCGTCTCCCTTAACCAGACCTGTGGATAACATCCAAGTTACTGCTGAAGGCACCTTTAGATCTTCAGTGGTTTGTACAATGCCTTCTCCCCAAACCGTGTGGGGCAGTTTAATGGGTCAGTGCTTCTAAAGATGAGCCTTGAGTCTTCATTATGAAGTAAAACCAGTGACTTCAGGATTCAGAGGAATCATCCCTGAACCTTACCAGAAGCACAGTTTTCTCATTAGCTAAAGCCATTAAAAGATGTCCTGACTCAGCACTCACACCTTCTCTGTTTGCTGCCCATAGCTCACAACTGCAGAGTTACCGTATCCTCTGGCTGTGACAGTGTTAGCAAGGATTTTAGCTCAACAGAGGATTGAAACAATTATTGTCCTCCAAATCTACATTGCATGCAGCCTGAGGGGTTTACTTCATACAACATTTAGTCAGCTTCTCTGGACCAAACACCCCACCACACAAGTGGATAGGACGCTTGGAGCACATCTGGTGGGCATCTGAGCTTCCCAAAGAGTGTTCTCCAAGAGGAGACGAGCTCATACACACTACAGCTGCTCTGTCACTGAGCCAACCTGCAGCAAGTGAGGGTCATCATGGCATTAGCTTCAGAGCTCCACTGCTGCTCCAAAGCAGCCTGCTTATGCAGGCGCTGCCCCTGATGCACAGCAGCATTCACTGCCAGGATCTCCCAGATCTCAAGGCACATCTTGGATCCTTCTCAGCTTTCTTTTACTAGCAGAGTACGGTGTGCGTTATGACACCTTCTTCTATAAGTAAGGTCACTCATGTCCTGCAGATCAGATACTTTCGTTTCATCTACTTCATCCACTGCACTGTCTGCTAGGGCAGCAGTCTAGACTCCACTGTTTGGACACTGGCCGGTCACAACAAGCTGAGGAGCAGGCTGCACAGTCCCCATCATGGTCTCTCCACACTTCAGCCCATGCCCACCCGATGGGGTGCCCGCTGTCCCCAGAGTTGGTAACCCCTCACACATGTGGCTACAGCCAACCCACTTGCCTAAGACAGCCAGGTCAGCAGCTCTGACCCTTCTACTTCCACACTTTGACTTTCAGGTCAACAAGCTGCACCTTTTCCCCTTCAAAGCTGTGCAAGGGCTTTCACTGTGTACCACCAGTTAGTCCATTTTGGCCACACTCCAGGTTATCCTTATTGTGGTATTTCCTTACCTGCCCACTTAAATGAGCAGTTAACGGGGCTGCTTCCCTTAGCAACCATTTCCTCATCACACAAACTGATTGTATCATTCCTTCTAATCGCTGAGAAGTGCCAACAGGACTCCCATCCCACGTATCAGACTCTCACCCATGCTCACAGTGTCCACAGCGCTGAGCTCCTGTCTCTCTGCCACAGCAACATCTCCTTCGGACATACGGCTGCTCCCAAACCCCGCAGCAAATTCCAGCACCTCTCAGAACAGCTCTGGTCTCCTTTCACTGATCTTTGCAGGCCAGGCCAAGTCCGGCTGAGTCCCTCTAAACTGGTCCATCTTGGCAGCCCTTGCTGGAGGAGTGCCAGGAGGAAGGATCCTCAGGTACCCCCCCATCTTAGGTAGATTGCCCCCTTCTTTTCTCTGAGATTCCTGTTGAGCCCTAGCCTACTGGGCTGGTTTCTGGCTTCGGACTGTGTGTCCCTGTTTGGAAATGAAGTGAACAACTGAGTCTTTTTTTTTTTTTTCTGGAGGTAAGGCTTCAGACCTGTTTGGTTCCTGGGAAACACTGGTGCTGTCCGTCTTCTCCACCATCGATTTGGGCTACACATTAAATTATGACAAAGGATTCTGAGCTTACATCTGCAGATCATTTGCTGCCTTTTATTTCTTTTTTTTTTTTTTTTTTTCTTTTCAGTTTCTCAGATATTGGGACAGTTAGTTTGACTTCTCCCCTTCCAGTTTCTGCAGTTGTGACAGTGTCAGGTATGGCTAGGCAATATAAGTCCTCTGAAAGACTTAATTCCACATCAGGCCTGACTTTTGCAACTTTATGATTTCCTTGTGCTGTTGGTATTTTTAGCTTTTTAAATCCTCACTGTCATCCTGCTCAGTTAGTAACCTCCAAGCTTGCCAAAGATTCCTTGGCCTCCCCTGTCCCCGGAAAAGCTTCTGGTCCTCAGCCATCTGGTTACTAGTTCCTTATTCATCTATTTTGAACTTGTTCCAGCTTCTTCTGCCCCCAAAAAATTTACCTCCAGTCTCAGGCCATCTCCCAAGCCTTTCAGCAAAGCCTTCAGATGTTGCTTTAATCCCTTCTGCAAGGTTTCATGCTCTTTCATTGGGTCTTTAGACCTTATTTTAGTCACTTGTGATATCCTCCATTTCTGCAGGTTTTGTTCACAGAATTCCACAGGAAGTCTCAGTGCATGGCAGAGCACAGCATCCCTGTTTTCCTTTCTCTACTGGAAACAGCTCATTTGATATAACTTAGAATTGCATTTGCCTACTTGGCAACCCTGTAAGTTTAGTGTCTCATGGTCAGAGTGTGGTCAGTAATAGAAGGAGGTTTTTATTTTTTTCCCTTTTGCATTTCTATGTAATGAACTACTGGCTTCAAGCAGAAATCCTCATGATTCATCCTTAAGGGCATTTTACACAATTGCAAATCATTCCCACTCTAACTGTAAAGGCCACCAGCTCTTCCTGTTGTATATTATCCTGTCCTTCTCTGTATAGCTGATGCTGTTATGCTTTGTACCAAGATATTTATTAAAAATATAGTTCTTCTTTAAAAATTCCAGGGGTGATTTTCCTTGATCTAACAGCTCCCCTTTCAGCATAGCCAACTGTCTCCTCTTCTCTAGCCAGCTCCTTTCCCACCTCATAGATCTCCAGTGGCCCTCCATTCCTCCCGCAAGACGTTACATGCTGAAGTCCCTTCACTAGAAAATGCTTCTGGTTTAGCTACAGCACTCAACTTCAAGGCTGAGCCTAACTCAGATTAGGTTGTTGTCCAGACCCCCTTAATACTCCAAGGAAGGGAATAGGGATGTTGAGGCCACAGTTTGCTTCATCTTGACATAGGAGTCTGAAACAGGTCAAAAGAACAAGCTTTACAGGTGTTCCTCTGTCCCCCTTGAGCAAAAGAAGACACTCAGGACACTAAAACAGCAGCAAATGCCTAAAGCTCGGTGGAATTATCTACTTCCTAGATAACCAGACTTCCCCAGAAATTCCTTCCGTGACGCTTTTAAAGAAGATGACAGTGGCAGAAACTGCACAGACAAAACCAGGCTCCTGGACATCCAGAGAACTTCCTACACTTTTAGCTGGACTTCTTTTGCCTTGTCTCCTGTATCAGTTCCTTCCCGTGCTGTTTTAGGAAATTTAAATTAAATGCATTTAAATAAAATGCACTTACCCCCTTCTCAGTCACTTGCAAGTGCTGCTATATTGAAAGTAGTTAAAAAGTAATACCAGTGTGCACGTTTTAGCAGCATTCTCAACACTGTATTAACTGTGAAATCACTAAAAATGTGTTTGCAATGATTTGTCTTTGCTTTGCTCTCAGTCACAGCCTCTAAGGGAAAAAAAAAGTCATGTGAAAAATCCAGTAAAGTTCCATACCAAGGATACAAATCTGGGCTGCAACTCCAGGAGGATCAGCTGAGAAAAAACCATCTGCAAGTCACTTTCTCATCCTTTGTATGCTGCTTATAGCTATAGCTACAGGAATCTCCTCCCACCTTTGAGATTTTGTCCTGTCCATACTCTCGACAACATCTCCATTAGTAATGCATTGGTTACCAGGGGCTTTGTACAAATGCTGTTCAATATTGTCGGGAAATTCATTGAGGAGTGACAAAGTCAGCACTGACAACAGCTCTCCACCCTCACGTGCATTTTAATATGGAAGCTACAGTGATACAAAAATGTGTCTAAGCAATGGGCACCCTGTGTTCTCCTACCATGAATGATTTCCAAAGCCTCCCAAAGTTGCCACCTTAAATTTAGGAAGTCTCCTCTAGTCAGAGACCAAAGCTCTCAAAGCCACAGGACTGCTACTAGAAGACAAAAGGCAGTAGGAAAACATATAAAAATCCACAGTAACTCTTGAACAGCCACTGCTGCTCCATAATAAAAGAATAATAGCGTACGGCCCTCTTACAGCACTTTCTCTGGAGACCTCAGTGGCTACACAAAGGGTGAGTTGGTTTGTCTCTTAGCCTAAAAGACAAAAAGGTCCAAAACAGAGCTGTGGGAACACAATGCCTCTCCAGGTCAAACCGCAGTTCTCTGGGAGCTCTTCAAAGCATGGAGAAAGCCTCTCACGTGGGGTATACGTTGCTCCATCTCCCTTCTGACACAAAAAACTGAGGGTCATGTTGAGCACATTGGAAGCAGCTTGGCAGTTCTTTGCTGCTGTTTCTGTCCTGATACTTGCTTTCAACACAACATATTTTGCATATTAAAAACACTAAGTAAAGCTTTAAATATTTTAGGGGAGAGCTTGAATTATAGGCTATACAAAAAAATAAAGTACTATCTACTGCAGAATTCGGAAAGATATAGGCAATAAGACAGATGTGTGCCCTGTGCATACTAAAACCTGTTTCTAAAATGTAGCCATTTTTCCTTGATATTTCACATTTAAAACCTTTCTGGTAAAGAAATTCATGTTAATGTGAAGAAGCTTTTTACCAAAATACGAGGAGTACGGATAAGTACAGGATTTTTTTAGTAGCTTGTTAGTCTTTAATGGCCAGAAACAGTGAATAATTTCTCCTGAAGGAGACTTGTCAACTGAAGTGTTATTAATCCAATAGTTGTATTTTTTAAAAAAATCTTTCTAACACATTTTGTACTATGTAATGCATAGGATACAGTCCTCTAGATATCCAAACAGCTCTTGATTCCACATTTTTTTAAACCCTCAGACCAATGGCTTCAGCCAACATGTTCCAAGACATCAGATCTGGGATGTCTTTGGTTTAACATAATCATCCTAGATTGCAGTAGCTCTGGTCTTTGCTTTCCTTCCAGGGAAGGTGATGGCTTCCCATGCTCAAACGAAACCCTACTTTGATGCTGGGTCACCTGGTTACAATGCTGAACAAGCTAGACATGCTGTAATCACTGTCCTTGGTGTAACTTATTCAACATGTAGGGAAAAATGTGAAAACTAAACCAGTAAAGATGTCCACCCAGCCAATTCTCCCAGTAGATTAAAAAATACGCATCTTACTGTAAAACTGTCTAGCGTTTCACTTGAAATTCTCCATAGCAACACCACTTTGGTACTGTAGTGGGAAAAAAGAGTATAAAAAAAAAATCTAAGGTCTTCAAAAAGGCCCTTCAACTTTAAAGTGACTATATTCATGGAGAAATGAAGGGTCTGTTGTGCAGATGGCTGTTTGCTCTCATTGCTAGAAGCAGTCTTTGGTTCGGATAGGGGAGGCAGATAGCATATTACCATGCAAAAGCAGCAAGCTCTGCTTATGACGGCTGCAATATTCACTCCCAGGGCTTCCTGCAGCTGAGAGGCAGCAGCAGCGGCAGCGAGTTTCACTTGCCCCCTGCCCCCCACCCCCAAGCTTCCAGGTTCAATAAAGATTACATCATGGACAAAGTATGCCATGTAAGCCTGAGAATCAAAGCCGTCACAATTGGCGGCTGTTTAACTGTAATGTCGCTGAAACACATACTCCCCTACATGCACACACACTTTCCCCCTCACCCCTCCCACCCCACCCCAACCCTCCCTGTCTCCTGCTATTAAGGGTAGTATTAGTGGGGAGAGGAAAATCTGATCAAAACTGTCGACCGCCAACTGCCGATTTTCTATGGATTCAATGAAGGCCACCTTAACGATTTCCCTAATTAATGGATGACATCTTTGGCTGGAGGAGAGGCGCTGTATTCTACTCTGCTTTAGTCTTTGTTAACCTTCTAATTAACTTTCGTAGGTCACCCAGGTCTCCCAAACCTAAAAGTGAAGAGAGCCATTGTGCTAGAAGCAGTAAACTTACTGGGTACTTAAAAGGGAGAACGATTATAGGCAGGGAAAAATAACTCCATTTAAACTCTTTGTGACTGCTGAGAATGCATAGGTCCCTGCCTTAGAAAATAATTGAAACACCTTTTATACCAATATTTGCATGCATAATAAACCAAATTAGTGAATATGCATCTAAATTCAGCTGCGGTTTCAAATTGGTTAGGGATTTGGAGGGGGTTTTGGTCTTTTTTTTTTTTTTTTTTTTTTTTGGAATGTGAACTTCAGTGGGTCAACAAAAGGAGTTGGTTTTCTTGAGCAAATTGCAACCACAACTGCTATCAGCTTTTACACGGCATGATCTCCAGCAAAGAGTCTGGGCTACTAGTACGCACACATGCATTTTAATACTATAATATTAGGCCAGATTAATCCCTGTGTTAAGACCATTGAAGTCAATGGAATTGTATCAGAGATGAATTTGGTTCACTGCCTTTTGTGGAATCTAATATGAATTGACCATTGAGCTGGAGGCATCAAAGATGATAAATGCAGCCCTCTTTCAAACAGTCTGATGCAACCCAAAAAAGGGCAGGCAGAAGGCATTTAGGATGGGTGGCCTTTTCTTCTGTCTACAGCTTTCTCAGGGAAATTCTGCCCTCATTCACGCCTATTGACTGAAGTCAATTAAATTATTTTAATAAATTGTAATTAAAATTCACAGTGTACAATGAAAGATTGAAACTTCATAGCACAACTTGACTAATAAACCTGAAGTTAATTGCTTCTTGAAAGTAAAGATTGAGAGTGCTTCTTTGGCTTACAGAAGAGACATTAAATTAATTGTTCCTAGTTTTCTCTACTCAGCAGAGAACAACAGAGCAGAGTAGAAGTGAGAAATAATTGCTCCCCAATATAAACACACAGATGTACATCCCTGCGCAGATATCTGACTGTGCAACCCGTATTCCTGGACAGAATGTACTGAACTTAAACTTCACATCGCAAAAAAAAAAAAAAAAAAAATTAGGACAGAATAGTTTGGAGAAATGTTTTGATTAACTGAGGAGGGAGGGTGGTACGGTGATTAAAAGAGGCCTGAAAATCAGGCTGTCTCCAGTCTTATCCCTCACTGCCGTTGGCTTACAGTGGAAAAAGGTCTCTTCGACCTCCGTTCAGTTTCTCCATCTTTAGAGGAGTTACGTTTCACCAAAGCAGCATTTTTAAAAAAAGCCTTGAACTGATCAGGTGTGAAAGCTGTAGACATGTAAAATGCAGTATGCTAACCCAAAAATCTGAGTTTCTGAATAGCCAAATTCTTTTTTTGATGGTTTGATATAATTGGCATGTAAGATGTGCAGAAGTGTATTCATCATCCTCCCAAACACCCCTTGTATGTCCTAGGAACAGCCTGGCAGTGGATACATAAGTCTGAGGAAATCTGAACCCTCTCACCTCTCAAAAATATCCTCAGTTAAACACGCCTTCCACTCTGTCTGCAAGGTCTTGAAGGAGGTTTGCTGTCATGTGGGTTTGATTGCTGATGAAAGACAATCAAACGATACGTACAGGATCAAGAAACAGAAAAGAAGAGGACCTTCCCTCTCTCTGAAAGTCACTGCCAGCAGACAGCTGGAGGATGAGAGGAACCGAACACCACAAGCAATGTCTTACCTGCCCATTCAGAGTGCAGACATTTTTGGAGACAAATTGGAGACAATCCCACATCAATGGTTAGGTACCACCCTTTATAGCCTAGTGAAAGCTGCCAGGGTCCCCAGTGTCAGGCTCTGCCTTAGAAGCAGCGTTTGTACTAAAGCAAGAGGTCTTCAG
Organism: Syrrhaptes paradoxus; assembly: GCA_013400615.1. NCBI lineage: Eukaryota > Metazoa > Chordata > Aves > Pterocliformes > Pteroclidae > Syrrhaptes > Syrrhaptes paradoxus. The sequence goes on from VZTO01001686.1 coordinate 89,054, forward strand.
AGAAGGGCATCACTGTTAAGTTTCTTAGGAAAACTGGGTTAATTCTCAGGCACTAACACAAACCTCCCACGTGGCATGGAGCCAGGAGGAATTAATCTCACCTGACTTTTAATATCCACGTGAAGATAATCTGCATCTGAGCCTTCTGAAACTGGATGCCTTGGACATCAGTGGAAGGAAAGATATCATACAACTACTAACCCAAAAGTGCCTATTTTGGATGTCTGCTGCACAAAGGATGAACTGTGCCCCAGAAGAGTTTTCTCCAATTGACCATGAAGAGTCCACATATCAAACTTGAACATTTCCAGTTAGTATTGCAAATGTCTCCTTTGTGGTCAGATGAATCTCACCTTCAGTTCCTCTGCACTTCTGCTCCTCATTTGTGAGATGGAGATAATTATACTTCTGTTTTTCTACCTTTTGCTCTTTTTGCCCTCTTAAGCAGTAAGGTCCTTAAAGACCCTGCATGGGATTCACCTGGCAGGAGGTAGACAGCTGCTTTTAGGATGTCACCTAAATTGCAATGCAATTAATCTCATCCAGTTTTCAAAATCTCAAATAGATCTGATAAACGCATCATAAAAATGTCTTTTTCTCAGCATAAAGGGAGATGGAGACAACCAATACTGCAATTCAGATTTCTAAAGTCAAGTCAAATTAATCTCCTCTGTTAGTTCATACAATGCAAGAGAGGGCTCTGATGAAAATTGTTTAGATATCTTATAATACTGTTTTAACTGACTTTTCATATTAAATAATCTAATGACTAATTAATTGGGAAAACCTTGTTAACACACAGTAGAATAAAGTGTAAGACATTTTCCTCAGTAATGAACATAACAGACACTTCAAACCCTGTTATTTCAAACTAAATAAATGATCTGTGGAAATATTTCACAGCAACTGAGACGTTCATCTCTCTTCTCGACACAGCTCACAGGGTTGTGTGTACCCAAAACTGGACTTAACTTTCTGACTCTGACATTAAGTCCTACTTCACAGCCTGTGAAAGAGGCAGCAGCTAGAGGCTGACACCAGCCTCCAGTTCATCCTGTCCTTTACTTGCTGTTTTTACCAGATAGCCTTGTAGAAGCTGGTAACATGCAGTTAAATTAAATTATGCTCTGTTGTTATCCAGAAACAATAACTTCATACAAATAACCATAAAAAGATGTTACAGGCAGAGAGTGTACACCAGGGATCCTGAAATGCACCTACTTTGTCTTCTCACAAAACAAAAACTATCTTTTTGTGGTCAAACTGCTAGAGAAGTCCTAGAGTTGGACCTCAGGAACTGCAAATGCTCCAACTCCAGTATTATTGCCTGGACAAGAATCTCCACCTTGCTACCTCCACAGACCTGAGGGCTGTGATGAGCTGGTTTCCCACCCCAGGAGGCTCATATGGGCTTTCTCCATCCTCTGAACTTTTACGTGGAGGAGAAGCCCACGGACTCATCAGAAACGGAGATGCCAGTCCTTGTCCTTCACAGCTTTAGCATGAGCTCAACTCTAAAATGTGACCTTATAGAAAATAAAGAAAGGTTGCACATCTGTTGCCTCTTGGTGGTTTCCATACCAAATGTGCTTAATTTACATGAAAGAAAAGGTAGTGTCTCCTTCCCTGCTTGTCATTCCCGCAGAGGCAGCCTGGGCTCTGAGAAGCAGGAGTCTTGATCACCTCTGATCACCCTGATGCACGGGAGCAGTCCTGATTTCACACTCACCTGTCCCTACACTAATGTTACACATATTTACCCAACGGGACCCAGCAGATGGCCCTGCCTGGGGTGAGCATGGTGCAGCCCAGTGCAATTGGCATCCTGGTATGTGCTACAGCATCTACACGTCTGGCGGACTCTACTGTGTTGCCCAATGCAAGGATCACCTTAGTGAAGTTTCGGTACAATAAGCCTGCTTCTCTTGGAAGCCGAGAGCCATCCCTACCGTTCTTGTGATAGAAAAAAGCACAACTCATGTTCTTATTTCTCTACAGAGCTCTTTACATTGCCAGAGGTTTGTGGATGATCTGGACTAGACTTAGGAAGCAGTCTTGGACACAGGAAGGGTGACTGAGCTGCTCAGAATTGCCCAGTAACAGAGCTGTAGGGAAAGCAAAGGCTTTAGCTCCAAAATCATGTATTTTACGTGCTTCCAGGTTAATAAAGGTACCCATATGTTCATCTTGGCCACTGACAAGAAAACCAGGAGTGAAAGGAAAGCACTTTGCTCAGCTCTAGAGGGAGACCCTGTTGCTGAACACTAGGTTCCCTAGGTAGGGAGCAAAAACGACAGCCTCAGGAGGCAGGTCCATCTGTCCAAAACGCAAATTCTGATATCAAAGGAGTTCTGAGGATTCCAAGGATTTTATATGGATGAAAAAGAAAACAAGAGAATCCATAGATTCTTCCCTGGCTGTTGTTTTATTTGAATTTATTTATATTTCCCAACTACACCCATTGAGGCAGGACTACAGGCTTTGGAAACCCTTATGGCCACATGTGAAACCAGGTGAATACATCAAAATCCCTTGTAGGTAACGGCCCTGCTGTCTCCCCAGTTGTCTCTCACTCACTGTGAACTCTGTTGTGTCCGGCAGCTGTGGTGCCAGTCCCTTTCTCCCCTGTTCTTCTCTGTTGCCTTATAGTGTATTCCTGGTAATCATTCCTTCTTCTCCTCACTGTTGCTGATTGGGTTTCTCTTGTTGATTTTTGCAGCTCGAGCCCCATTTTAAGACCTTCAGGTTTCAGCCGCCAGCTCAACAGAGAGTCCCTGACCTCACAGCATAGCTACTTCTGCCTTTTACACCTCGTGCACTCTCCAGTTACCTTTTGGCTGCTCTGATTTCTTCACCTTGCTCTGTCCTCCCTTTAGTCCCTCAATTTGGTGATACCCAACTCCACACCCACTAACCCTGACAGCCTCTACACTGCCTTGTTTCATCCAGGCACGTGATCCGGTGGATGTCTCTGTACCCTAGCGTTCATCCTCTGCATCTTTGCATTTATCCTTGGAAAAAATCCTTTCTTCATCCACTCCCTGCTAGGGTCCCTTCAGCCTCCTCCCATCCCTGCTCATTCTTTGATTAGCACTTTCCTTCTCCAGACTCACCAGCATACTCTTTGTATGGATCGCCCTCTTCATCTGTTTTCAAATAAGCCTCTGAAGTCCCTGCAAAAACAACCCTCCTCTACATACCATTATGCCTTTCTCATCTCCTTTACCTCTTATCCTTTCAAATGACTAGTTTACTCCCATTCTCTTGAATTCTCCTCTCTGACACTCAGCGGTCTGGTTTTCAGCCACTTCACTCTGCAGGAATTACTCTCTCTAAAATCACTAATGATGTCCTTCTAGTCAATTCTAACCGCCTCTTCTCCAGCCCCTTTCCCTTTGATTTTTCCAACACCTCTGACATATCAGACCATTCCTTCCCCTGGAGTTCCCCACAACCCAGCTGCTCTGCTGAAAATTGCCATCTTTACTTTTAGGAGAGCGTGGTAGCTGGCAGCCAGCAATGTAAGAATAAGGGCACAATGAAAAGAAAAATTCAGTGTATTGTCTTCTGCACACTCACGAAACTCCTCTTAGGAAACCATGAAGATTTTAAGGGCAAACCCAACACTAAGGAAAATCCTAGCACAGGATCTCTCTTCTTCCTACAGGCCTCTATGCCAGCCTGAATGGGTAATAGGAGAGATTTCACCTTTCGTATCTTCATTGTTCTGTCTTTGACACATCCTTGTAAGGAGGAAGAAAAGAGAGAATATCAAAACCAATAATTTCACCTTTCTACAACAACTTTGTTGTTTCGCATCTCTCCCTGTTTACTGATAAAATCAGATGGATTAATTCTGAACTATATGTAGATATAAAATAAAGACTGAAAGAGGGTCAGGCTGGGAAGATAGCAGAGTCTTTCCAGTGTCAGGTTAGCCAAAAGCCAAAGAACATCATACAAGGTAAAAGCAAATGCAACGACGTAGCAAAGGTCACAGTCAAAGGTTCAAGGAGGGGTTAAATCCTATTGCTCAGCAATGAAGGCAGAGGCTCTTTTCAAGTGAGGCTACACTCGCAGAGAGCTACGTAGATAAGGTGAATGGATGTTCCTACTGTTTTGTTCTCACTGTACCCATTTTTACAAGGATAATTCTACTTGAAAAGTGGATGGAATAAAATCCATAATCACTTTATGCGGACCTTCAGAAATTACAAGTTCACCCACAGAGTGCACAGAAATGTAACACATGAGAATTGTCATGAACTTCAGATCAAACTGCTGCATTATGTACTCTTCTGCCCTAGTTTCAAGCTCAGTTTCTCTGCCACATAGGCTGCAGCAAAGCTGGAGATGATAAAACAGTGTTTCCCATTAAAGAAGGAATAGGTTGCAGAAAACTATGTTCAAAAAATCAGGGGAATTAACTTTAACTGTTGGCTGCACTACTGCCTCCCTCATGTGTCAAAGCAATTAGTGAGAGTCAGATCAAAGGATCCACTCTGGAGAAAAGGGAGAAACAGAATCCAGTGTGAAATGTCCCCATGCAAAGACAAAATATATGCAAACAAACTGCAGGTAACTAGGAGATCTGATACTATACCACCGCCAGGAGGAGAGGGTCAGCAGTTACATCTGATAATAGCCTCTCTCTTTTATTTGGGGATCACTATTTTCCAAAAGAAACGCTAAATATTGATTAAGTGATATCTCAAATACCACAAGATTATCAAACCAATTACAGGGATTAACTTCCCAAATTGCTTCAGTACAACCTCAGCCGCAGAAACTGTGCCAACCTGGTAATGGCTATTAACATCTTTATGCACAAGAGTAATCCCCTGGTTTTGTTTCCTTTTTCCTCTCTCTCTCTCTTTGATTGCTCCTATAAATATTATAGTTTTACTGAGTGCACAAGATGTACCACTTGAGAACCTCGTTCTGCATTCCCTGGTGGGACCTGCTTAGAGCCAGAGGAAGCCAGAGGTTATTCGAGGAGGACACGAGGCATCTAGCTATGTTGCCCACTTTCACATGAGGAAACTTTTCCTTTAGAAGAGGGCAGGAGACTTTGCCAGTCATGAAGTCCTGTATGGGTATGCTGACTTTGATCACACTAGCTCAGTCTTGTTCCCTGATAGTGCAATCTATCTCAGGATTGAATGTGCTGCTAACAACTTTGAGAGCAGCATCAGACAGCTGGAGAAGTTTATCTTCCCTAAATGAGAGCTCTGGATGAGTCCCCAGCAGTCACCGAACCCAGGCTGTTTGGTTCTTTTCTGTCCTCAGAGCCCGCTCGCATGTTCACACCGATGAGGATGGATCACTTTTGCTTCCATTTTTCCCCCCTCCCTCTTTTCTTAGGGGAGACGCAACTTCTTTAAAGCATGGGAGAGACAGACAGAGAGAGTATGACGCCCTATAATCCAACAAGTCAACTTCCCGAGCTCAAACATGAACTGATTTTTTTTTTTCTTCCCTCGCCTTATAAAAAAGAAATTGACTTTTGTTTGGAGTTTGTGAAAAGTGGGACTCGGGGCCCAGTCAATGGGGCTCCCTGCAGCGCGGGCTGAGTGGAGCCATCTCGAACCAGTCAGCCGCGGCACCAATTAATCCGCTCTTTGTCACAGCCCCGGCCTCAGCAGCAGCGGCAGCAGTAGCAGCAACACATTTGGCCATTGTTCAGACCTTCATGCAACGGGATTTACCCTTTCAAAGAGGCAGTTTTGTCCCAAAGAGTTCGAGCGGAAGTTTCTCACTGACAATTTGCCCCAAATAGATAGATTTGTCAGCAGCAACCTTTAAAAGCAAAAAGCCACGGAGGAAAAAGAGGAGAAAAAGAAGTGTGGGGGAAGAGCAAGTGCACCCTTGTCTATCTGTCCGTCTGTCTGGGGGTCTGTCCTGAGCAGGCAGGGTGGGCACAGGGCCTGAGGTACAGGAGGGCGAAACGGCATTGATGGGGGCTCTTGTTCATCTCAAGGCAGATGTAGCAAGGGAGCTAACAAGCTCCCAGGCAGTTGTATAGCTGCTCTGACTTCTGAAAGCCTTTCAGGGAACTTTTTTTACATGACGTCGTCATGCCTGCTACACAGCACTGTGCTAGGCTGGTCAGGGTTTCCCAGCCTCAAATACTCCACTGGCAGCTCAACTCTAAGAGCAGCAGGCTTCATTCTCCATGGCCTTGCCACCAAAAATCTACATTTAAACCAATACAAGCAGGTTTTTTGCAAAAAGGCTGGTGTAGCTTTTCCTATACACAGTGCACTGGTGCCTGTATCCCGGGCAGAAGAAGGTGTAAGAAGCCCACAGGTGTCTCCTACCCCCACACCAATGCTGCTGAGCTCCTTACAGGCAGAGTTCCCTTTGCACTCCCAGGACTGTTTGCATGAACTGAGGGTTGAACCTGCTCTGTTGTAAACTGCAGCTACTCACATGTGCCACTGCTGCTCCCAGCATTGGACCGTAGTACTGCCCAATATCCTGGGCTCACACATTGGACCTGCCCTTCCCCACAACACCTCCCCATGTGCTCCAAAACCAGAAAGGGAGAAAGTGCAGGAAAGTCTCTCCCCAGCTTGGGCTCCAGCAGATACAGGTCCATATACACACAGCCTCTCCCAGCATCGTGGAGACAGCCTCATGTTGGAGGGTAGCAACTGGGAGGGCCCCAGAGAGAATGAATCTCTCTTTATAGCACAAATTCTTGGGAAAAATGAAAAAAAAAGAGGCTAATTTCACCTATGAATCCACCTCCCATCCTGTTACACCAGCTGGATGGGTGGCAAAGGGGTGGCTAGCAAGTTTCTTTGAGTGCCATGGTGCTGAAAACTAGAGCCCTTCTTCTTCCTAGGAAAGGCTGAAAGAGGTTGTTCAGCCCTACATACTCACCTTTGCATACAAGAACCTGTCATCATCACCTAGACTGCAAGTGTAGCCTTTCCTGCTCCAGAGGCCTTTGCTTGGCGAAGAAGACAAATCCACAGGATAACATGTAGTTCTGCTGTAGTCACAGCACTGATTTACCGCTATTCAGGCAGCTTGGCATCCCAAACAAAGCTGAAGAAACCCAGTTTGCTGATGTAGGTCTGTGACAGCTATCTGACCAAAAGGAGGGGCATGAGAAATGGATGCAAGGCAGCTATACAGCCCTAAAACTTTACAGTGAACTCTGGAAGCTTCACTGCTGGGTGACAGCCGGTCTAGCTCTTCTGTCAGACTACTTTGTCTCGCTGTATCTTAAATGGGTTTGATCTACATTACTCAAAGGACCTCATTGTTTGAGTATTGCCCAGCCGACTGGTGTTTATTTGATGGCCTTCTCAAGGCATTTCCTGAAAGGCACAAGAAAGATGAAGGCCAATTTCAAAGTGACATCAGAAACGTCACCAGCCTGCTTTATACCCACCAAATTCCCCTAAGTCTGCTCTCACCTGCTCTTGGAAAGGGAAAAGGGTACAAGTGGCTGTAACCTGATTATAAACCAGGCAGAAGCAGGGATTGTTTGAGATTAGGTTAGGGCTATTCCAAGTGAACAGATTTACAGCAAAACTAGAACACACTGAGCTAAAACTGAAACATAGGGCTCCACACTTGAGGAAACCAGGAGGTGTCAGATGGTCTAGGTGGCCTTCAACATAGGAGACAAGGAGTTCAACAAGCAGCTGCAGAGCAGCGGTATCCTCAGTTGCAGCAGGCAGGTGTTAAGACCTAAGACCTTGCCCAGATCTTTCTCCTCTGCAGAGGAGTTTTAAGGAACCACAAGGGCAGGTACGTAAGGATGGACACACCTTGCAATTGTGCAAGGTACTGATATGGGCTAAAAGTCAAGCAGTATAATTACAAATATGCTAAAATACAGTTTTCTCCAGGAAATGCAGAACAGACAGATGCCCATGTATAACCTCTCCTGTGGAGGCCCTACTCATTCAACTCTCCTGTAAATGCAAAAATAAGTTAACACTGCTCTTCCCTAATATGGGAAGAACACTGATACCAAGGACAATGGTATTCCCTACAAAGCTTAGCTGTCCCAGCCTTTATTCCCTTAGTATGACTGGCCCTGCTCATGAATCAAATGGACTGGGTTCCCAAGACCAAAACTCTTCTTCCTCCTCTATTAGTGAATTTTCTTATGATGTCCCACAGCAGAAAAATCCAGCTACTGGATATGACAGAATATATTCTACCAGCTACAGTGTATTTGCCATGTCCACAGAAAAATGAAAAGAAGAAAAACCAAGTTCCCTGTTTGTCTGTCAGGTGCTGAATCATGTCAGCAACAGTGCTAGGTGGATTTGAGCAACATCAGCCAGCACTGGGTGCAATGAGAACACATAGAAAATGTCAATAGTAATCAAACAAATGCTCCTGACAGTACAAAACGGGTTAATTAACCATCCAGTAGATTTTAAACAACTTCCCATGTGTATTTGCAGACAAACTGCAGTATTTGGATCACTCTTGGGGTTTCTTGATCATAATTTAATATGCGGTATAGTATCTGCACTTGTAATTGGAACGAAAGCATTGTTGAGCAATAGTCTGGACATTGGACTTCTACAACTTGTAACGAAGTGATCTGCCATGCAACTTTGCTTACTAGTGTCAGCACTGACACAGAATGAAGTAATTATGAAAAGCAGTTAATGGAAACATGACTAGTTTTTGTTACACCACATGCACCGTGTGATGCTGAATGTAATCCATGGCAGTCCTCAGAGTTTTAGATTTAAAGTTTCAATGCTTTGTGCTCTGTTTTGCAGCACAAATAACTAAGTCACAGGATAAAGCTCTGTCTGCAGTTCCCATCACATATTCCCGTGATTTATATTTCTTTAAAAGAGCCATTCCTCATGTAAAAGAGAGACATACAGTTATTGGATCACATCTCACCAAAGACAGATCCTCTCCCATACCCAAGCACCTGAAATTCCCTGATATTTATGGTGATACAATGTTCTGATGACAATTGCAGCAAAACTGCATCTATCAATATTGCATGGGAACGTGAGTGAAAATATCTGAGTGTGCTTAGAACTTGGAATCCCTGGGCTGGCAGCATGTGATTGCCCCACACTGCAGAAAGCGCTCCAGGATCCAGGGTTTGTGAACCACTAAAATATGCTGCAAGTTTGAGGATGTGCATTATATTTTAATTGTGAAATCTTAGCTGAGGACAGGACTCATCAGTTCAGAGAGGCTGCCTGCAACTTTGTCCATGAGAAGCTCTGCAGACCTTGTGCACATCAGCAGTCCCGTTGAAGCCCATTAAACTACCACCCACTCCATATTTACGATGGAGGACCACAGGATCAGGACCTGTCTCAGTGGTATATGTTCTTTGGCCTGCATTTTCTGTCCAGGTAGAAAAGTACAAATTGCTGCAGGAGTTAAATCGTTTTACAAAGGATGATGGCAGACCTCTGCTTTCCTTTTTTCTTGGAGCTAGGAGTGCTAGATTTTGTTACACAGACTCAAAACACTGGTTTCTCAAGTTCACCATCCTGGTCTCACCAGTGTCTGAAATCTCAAAAGGCAGAAAATCTCAATCAATCTCATAATACATCTTGCCAGCTGCAGAGTGACACATACTGTGCTCTTCTCTACTTGGACTTGCAAGTAATCGCTCTACCTGCAAAGATGTCCTGTGACCTATATTTTATGAAGCAGGAGATAAAGCAAGCATGTCTATAAATGTCATAGACAGTCATAAAACTATTCTTCTCTTCTTAAAAATTTATCTGCACCGAGTCAATACTTTCAAACAACACTGAATGTGATATGCTGACTCAATGCTGCATCTGGAAGTATTTATTTTTGTTGGTTCTAAATTTGTTTCCTGAAATAGATACCACAGATCTGGTCTCCAGCCAGTATCAAGAGATATAGCTAAACTGAAGTCGATGGAGCTGAGATATTACATTGCCAGACAGAAATACAGCCCTTCCTAAGAGCATTCTTTGCTATCTCTACACAGTATTTTGTGCAATTGCCTCAAAGGTCAGCTTGTTAACAGGCTTCTACAGCAAAATTTGGGAGGCCAATCTACCACAGAAATTATTATACTCAAAGTGGATCGGTCAGGGTCATAGCTGAGGCAGCCCTTTTCCTACACACACACAAGTGCTTAGGACGTAACAAGAGCTATTTGTTTAACAGATTGGTAAAATGATTTTTAAATGTCACAGCATAGCTCCAAGATTTATTTATTCCTTGCAGTCAGCATTCTTTTGTTGGCAATTTAAAACTGTTAACGTATAGACCTGATCTAATTTTAAGTTTTCTTTTGTTGAAATAATATTTTGCCCTCGTATTCGGCCCTTTCACTAGTTTTATACAGCTGTGTCTCTACCGGCTTCAGTGCTGACACTGTCTTTTGTGTTCACGTCAGGAAAACTAAAGTGAGGCTGTTTCTTTCTAAATTAGATTGCAGCTGCTGCCACATCATTGGCTTATTACGACACTTTGATTTATATCTAACTAGCAAACTAACAAATAAGTCAAGTTACTAACTAGAGCCACTTTGTTAAGTGCTTGTCTTGCATTGTCTAGATGGGATCAGGTACCAATGCAGGCGTACAAGCCAAGCCTGACATATCCTTTTCAAAGGCATATGTGATTAATGGGGCATTTCACTGCCGCAAGTGAACTCAGGCTTGTTCCACCCCTGAACATGAGTATTGAGAAGAAGGGCCATGACTTACAGAGATACTCTTTTCTCGGTATCTTCCGTAAGTATAATTTTCCCTGCTATCCTGTGCAAGGTAGCTTTGCTAACGCACACTGGTCAGATGCATGCGTGGAAACAGAAATATATATATGGCCACTGGTTCGTGCCATCATTAGCTTATTTAACCAAGCAGGCACGTGCAAAAGGGAGAAACTCGGCACTTTTTCACTGGCATCCAGCTTTTTTCTGGATGGATAACTCTAGATGGAGGATGGGCCAAGAGCAATCCAAGCCCAAAAGCCATGAGAGGGAACTGGTGCATCCACCAGGACGCCTCAGCTCACGGTGGCTGAATACAGGGCACCACCAGCTCAGGGAAAGTCATCCCCAGCTGCAGAGGGAAGGTGGTTTTACTTTACAGAGAATGCACAAACAAGAGGAAATCCTTCTTGCGCCAGGGGAGAGGGAGCATTCACAGGATGCTCTTTTCACTGGATCATCTTTCTGTGTCTTGGATTTTCACTTTTTGGAAAAAAGTCTTGTCTTGCCCTGCCTGGAGAAAACCCACAGCATGAAGCTATGATGTTGGTTTTTTTTTAGAATTAACCAGGAAAATCAGCTCATCTCTGCAGCTCCAGAAGGCGCCCAGCCACAGGGTAGCCACCGGCTGGCACCAAGACGTCCACCAGGGCAGGTGCCAGGCAGCAGCCCCAGCCCCTGGGACGGGCCGTGGTGGGTGTGACGGCCCAGGCGGGGCACGGGGAAGGCCACCGTGGTTGGGTGTGTGGTGTGGGGCCCTCCAAGGACAGTGTCCATGAGGCAGGGGCTTCACAAGGAAGACTCAGCCCCACAAAAGATCTTCGGTGCATTTCCACCACACACATAAGGAGCAGACGGAGCTGGGCATCAAGCTCAGCCACAGGCCAGGAGTGTGGTGGGCAGCCGACTAGCAGCACGGTCCCTTCAGCGGCCCTCGCGGTGCCACTGCCTGCCCATCTGCCTGCAGGTGGATGCAGAAAGGAGTTTGTGGCGGAGCTGCAAAAACACGGGCTGCAGCCTCCAAAGAAGGGAAGGCAGCTCAGACTCACAGTGCGAGGGTGTCACTGTGCTCACCTCCCTGCGCAGGGCTGGCTGGGGAGCCAAGGGATGCCCCCAGATCTTCTCTGGGGTGTGCAGTGAAAGAGGGGAGTGGAGGTAACTTCTCATGCACCCCAAAGAAACAACACTTCCTCCTGCCAGGAATAAATAGCTCTGTCCTTTCCTTCCTTATCTCCTTTCACAGAAAAAGGGTACATCAGGTTTGCCTGATCTTACCTACCTGCTTCCCATTGAGAGAAACAGATGAAAACAGCACATGTGCCTGCTCTTCTGCTACATCCCTACACCTCTGGCAGCTTAATTTTTTCCTTCACCTGACCTCCTTCACTCTTTTCTTTTTTTTTCTTTTTTTTTTTTTTCTCTTTTTCATTGAAGATCTTGTGACTCCCCATCCAAAGAGCAGGGAAGATGAGCACGCTAAAGGCAGAAGGAATGGTGTCTTTAAAGATGGGTTGCACATTGCTACTAAGACTCCAGCAGAGGAAAAGACACCTGACAAGAGACCATGGCACAACACTGAGAAATGTCACCATGTAATGGTAGTCATAGTCCAGTATCCTGAAGGACATATAGTGAAAAGAGAATACATGCAAGCTTCTGTAGGGGACCTGCTAACTATTTGGACTTCTGAGGAATTACAAGGAGACAGTAAACTTATCTACTGTATTAGCATCTTCTCTATATGTAGAACAGCTTAATAAACGAAATGCTAAATATAATGGTAAATGTTAAATGGTAATAACGGCAATAATGGTAAATAAATTCACAGCCTTATTGGAGTTGGATGACTTTTCCACCAAATGACCACAAAAACAGCTTTGATAAAAGCTGCAGTGAAAAGCTGGAGTGGGGAAAGAGCTCTTCACTGTACTCTTGGAGGATTGTACCCTGCCTTCACGTTCAGGTCTGAGATATCTCTGTCCCTCACGAAAGCCACAGAAAAGGCTCTGAAGAGACAGAGACACACCTCAGCTGGTGCAGGACTGCAAAGCAACAGCAGCCACAGCCCAGGGGATAGGAAAGGGCTGATGGTTTGCTCACTCCTCGGTGACCCACAGCCCCAGCCCATATGCAGAGCCACCTTTGGGTGTCTGGGTTATGTCAGTGGAACTTTGGGTGGACAGGTGGGTAGTTTGGGTGCCTTTTCATTTTCTCTCTCCTAGCAGAGCCTGATGCTGTACACGGGAGGAAAAGCCCTGCTTGCATTCAGAGCATCCTGTCTCAGGTTTGTCTGGAACCTGTGGATGCAGTTTGACCAGCTTTTGCAGAGTTTTTCAGGTGACTTTGAGTTTACAGACCAAACTGTAGGACTGGAGATTTGCCTTGCTAGGTCCAGGTTTGTTCCCCACTCCCATCTAATCCTCTCTCTTGGGAGAGATTGGCAGATTGGGAGTTACAATTCCCTGATCCGCTGGTTTCTTTGCTTTCTGAGATCTAATTCCCAGCCCTCTGGACAGTGTTCCTGTGCTGGGCAGGACAAGGTTTGTCTTGACTTAAGGCTTCCCTCTGTGCCATGGATGCACTGGTCTCATGGGGAGCAAAGAGGAGAAAGTCAGTGGGATCTCAGTTCTGTCCAGAATCAGGCAGCCCTGTGACACAGGTGTGGTACAGGCACAAGAGGGATCACCCATGACCTGGGACAGAAGGACAGAAGGGCAAAAGATCAAGTGCAGAAGGACAGGGACAGAATGTTTGAGGCTGGGCTGGATCACAATCAGCCAGGGAGAAGTCAGCTGTGGTGCATTAACACCTCGCACTGGTAGCAGGGACGAGAAAGCAGTCACCAAGGAACATCCAAGGGCTTCACAAAACTCACCGGCAGCTTCTGGCCCTGCTCTCTGGTGCTGTTGCCCACCTCGGCTTACATCCGCAGGAGAGATGCTCTTTCCACCTTCCCAGATGTGCATCTCTCCCCACTCTGGGACTGCTCTGCCTTCCAGAGAGTTTCCAACACGAGTGGGAGAGCTCGGCAGCCTCCTGGTGAAACCAAAGCCGCTGAGTAGGGAAGGGGTCCCCTCTCTGGCCCCTCGCCGCCCCGCTGCACCCCGGCCGCTGCAGGGACATTGGGGGGCGGGGGGGGCTGGGGCTAGGAGTTTTTTCATGCTGGGGCAGGACAGAGCGCTCCCCGCTCCTCCCGGGGGCGAAAACTACCCCCCCGCCCCGCTCCTCCTGTGCCGCCCGGAACCAGCTCCCCGGCTCGCCCCGGGCCAGCTCCCGGCTCCCGCGGCAGAAGCGGGGTCCAGTCGCCTGGCGGGAAGGCTGGCAGCCCGTCCCGGTCCGGCTCGGCCCGGCTCGGCTCGGCCCCGTCCCGCTCCCCGCCTCGCCCCCGGGGGCCGTCAGCACAGCCCCTGGCCGGGACGGGTTAGGGACAGGGGCAGGGGCGAACCGCAGGCGGGCACCACCTCGCCCCTGGAAAACGCAAAAGAAACGGGATTTTGATCCTTTCTTTCTGCTTTTCTTTTGTCTCCTCTTTTTTCTTTTATTTTCTTTTTTTTCCCCTCCTTCTGTTATTTGGGGGGGTGTCCCCTTTTATGACAGCGAGGGCACAAGGCGAGTGAGGAGGCGGAATCGTCTCGGCAGCCGCTGCATTTCGCGTGGAAGCCGCTCGGGGGTTCATTAATATCATTAGCATTTAACCCCCTCCCTGCCCCCTTCCCTTCCCCGCGCAGGGTGACGTCACGCGGCGGCAGGAGTTGGGGGGAAAGCGAGGGAAGCTCAGTGGGCAAGGGGCGTCCCTCTCCCCTCCCCGCCGCTGCCTGTCACAGCCTCTCTGCCGATATTATAGGGGCCGAAGCCTGGAGCTCAAAGCGCAAAGTCAGCCAGTGTAATGAACTTCTGGAAACCTTTCCCTTTTTATACCATTCAGTTTCTGAGAGGCAGAGACAGCCTCCTCTGACGCCTTTTCCCCCCTTCCATTATTTTTCCAGGCTCTGATCTCCCTGCTCGCTTGCAGCGAGGCGCTCGGCGCAGAGCCCCGCGCCCCATCTTACCTTCTCCTTCGCCTCATTGTTGTCCTGGCCGCTGTGGCTCTCGCTTGCCTTCCAGGAGCGCGGTGGCGAGCCTACTCCCACCCCGCTGCACCCTCCCGGGGTCCCGGCGAGCGGCCGCTGACTTTGGGTCATTTCGTTTCTTTTTTCTTCTTTTTGTTTTTCGCCTTTTCTGTTTTATTCCTTTTTTTTGGTGGGGGTGGTTTTTTTTTTTCTCCTTTTCCCCGTTGCCTCGTCCCCGCTGTGTGTCCCCGTCCCTCGGGAGGACATCGCTGGGGAGCTGGGCAGCGGCGAGGATGTGCCGGCCCCCGCGGCGGGGCCAGCTCTGAGCGCTCGAGGGAGGCCACCTGCCCGGGGGGGCGGCCACCGCCTCGCCCCGGCGCCGACACTTCTCCCCGAGTTTAACGACTCCCGGGGGCTTCGAGCATGAGCAAGCCGGCGGGATCAACAAGTGGGTAATAACGCGGTGGAGGCTTCGAGCAGCCTTTCCGAGACGGGCGGCAGCCTGGCCTGGGGGGCGGGAGGTGGAGGGGAGAGAGAGGAAGAGGAGGGGGGAGTTATGGTTCGGGTTTGCACCCCATCCCCACCCCCCCAATTAAAAAAGAGGTGTATATTTCCATCCGGAGTGGCAACGAATATATAGACTCAGAGTTGCCCCGGTAGAGTTTGGGCCCGGGGGTTACAAAAAGCGACTTTCCAGCCGCCTGCACCGGGAGCCGGGGCAGGACCGGGGGCAGCGAGCCCCGGGAAAGGCGGCTCCGCCGGCGGGGAGGGGGCTCGTCCTGCTGGGGCGCAGGCAGCTGTTTGGGGGTCTCCGGTACTGGGGCGGAGAGGGGAAGGTTTGGGTTTAACGGGCATTACGGAGTTGAAACGTGCTGCTTTTCTCACGGACTTTATGCAATCTTCTGCGACATAATAATTCCCGTTTAAGAGTTTGAAACTCCGGTCACTCAATAACACGGAGTCGCGTAAGCAACTCTGCTGAAGGAGGATTTAAAGGCAATACTTTGCACACCAAATAATCCTGCAACGAGGAAATCAGAAACAACTTAAAAGTCACATTTTCCTTAATCCTAAATCCATGCACCTCATAACTGGGGAATTTAAAGCATGACTAACCTCTCTTACAGAACGGCTCAATCCGCATAATCCCAACGGGACTTTCGGAGTTTGTAATATGGATGGAGTCAGTAACAAAGAAGGGAAAAAATACCCAATCCAATTTAATGTCTGACAAGTGATGGATCGGACACTTATTTCCTCTGCGCTCCAGCGGGCTCCCGGAGTTGCGGAGCGGAGGAAAAACGGAGGCAGAGCCGGGAGGGACCCGCCGCGGTACCTGCCACCGGCCGCCCACCGCCAGCCCCGAGGCCTTCTCCTTGCCGCTGCCCTTCATTATTTTGACCCGGGTCCGCCCTTTGTCCACGGGGGTCGGCAAACCGGGGGGACGAGCTGTAAGGGGGCCCGTGGCGTGGAAGTCGCGCGTAAAAGAGTCGGGCAGCGTGGAGACTGCGGGGGCCTGGCGCTGCCGCCCAGCTGCCGCCGTTTCGGCGTGGGTCGGCTTGCCTTCTTCCCCCGTGGGGCTGAGCGTGGCATTTTTCACGCTCCAGCCTCCCAAAAAGGAAAAAAAAATAGTAGCAAGGGCCGCGGTAGAGGTGAAAACCGGCAGTGGGGAAAGGGGCACAGACAAAAAAAGCTGCGGGGGCCGGGGCTGGTTGCTGCCGGTCGCGCTCCCGAGCTGCCCGCTGAGACGAGCCGGGGCGGGATCGGGCCCGTGGGCAGCGCGCCGGGACGTTGTCGGGGCTCCTGGCAGATTTCTGAGTGTCGGGGAAGGGGCAGGAGGGGTCAGGGAGCCTCGTCCTCAAAGGACGGCCCAGGAGCTTCTGCACGAGACATTTTGCGGAGTCTAAAACCCGCAAGGCTGGACCGCGCCCCGGGCCGCACGGCACTGGGCTACCGCCGGCTGCCGCCGCCGCTTTCGCTGCTGGCTCCGGTCCCCCCAGACTGCCGGGGACCGCCCGAAAGGGTCCCCCAGGCCTGACCCGGCCAGGCCCCGCGGGAATGGGGACATGCGGGGACCGCCCCAGACCCGGACCCGATCCCAGCCGGCCTCGGCAGCGCATCCAAAAGCCCGTCCCGCTGTCCCGAGGCCTGGGTGTCCGTCCCGGGGATCCCGGGGGCTCCCGAGAAAGGGGTCTCCGGCCTGGCTTTTCTGCCCGCCGGTGGGCCTCTAGCGATGTCAGCTACGATGTCTGCCTGGGTGGTAACAAGACCCCATCCCGCCGTCCCCCGAGCCCAGACTAACTTCTTTCAACAGCCTCTGATGGTAATTACAGTAATCGGTGCTGCCATATATCCTTTAAGCAATTATGACACACAAAAAAAGCTCCCAAGGACCCCCTGTCGTGGGATGTTCAAAACGGTTTCCCAGCTGAACAGAAATCCTATTTTCTTAGCACTAAACTTCTGAGACGAAGCGGTACCTCGGGGAACCGGAGCGCTTTTAAACAGAGTTAATCAGTTGTCTCATGACCCCGTGTCAAGCTTACATTTTTTTCTTCCCACCCCCCGCCCTGCCTCTTCCCCGTCTACTTATTTCATATTTTGCCCGGCACGAAAGTTTTCTCATAACAGGCTCCGCGGGCGCGGGGATGGGGGGGAGGGGGGACCCAGAGCGCGGCCGAGGTTGAGGGCGGGCGGGGGGACGGGGCGGCCCAGCAGCCGGGCGGGGCGGGGGGGGGTCCAGCCGCTCCCTCCGCCGTGTCCCCCCTCCTTGTCTTCCGCCTTGTTGGGAGCTGCAGAGCTGATCGGACGTGCCGCGCGGCTCCGACGGCTGGAAACGTGGTTATCTGAGTTTGGCGAGATGCTCCAGGTGCTGGTTTTTTACAAACGGAATATGTCGTAGCATAAAGAATATCTGGAACATGTGCTTGCGTGCACGCTGTGGATATATGTACATATATAACGCATATGATTTTTTATTTTTTAAGCGGCTCCCAAACTTAAAATCCTTCTGGGGAAAACTGTTTTGTAAAAGCAACACAAGTTTCTTCCCTCTTCGCCGCCCGCTTTTAGCGCCCGCGAAGCCGAACCGGTTGCCCTGCGAAGCCGCAGGCCGCCCGGGGGACTGAGGACCCCCTGGGGCTGCCCGGTGCCCCGGGAGGAGGCCCCACGGTGTCCCACCGCCGAGGGAAGGGGAAGCCGGGGGTCCCCGGGGCCGCCGGGGTGCGCGGGGGCGTCTCGGCGGTGCCGGGCTCTGCACCGGGATGCGCCACTGCCGCACGTACCGCTCCAGTGTCTCTCCCCCACCCCCAGCCTGCCCCTCCTCCTCCTCCTTTCTGTGCGTGCGTGTGGACCCTCTCCCTCCCCGTGGATGCTGAGGGCTGGAGAGGGAAGTCGAGCGCTTTCCCCCGTTGGCATTGTGCGATATCCGAATTCCCATGCTACACTTTTTGACGGGTCACTGGTGCCCCAATAGGCAAGTGGCAAGGAAGGCTTGTAATTACACACTCCCAGAAACCGTGCCTTGGCCTCAGCCTCCTCACGGGAGCCTACCTGCAGCTCCAAAGCCTCGGCTTGCTCGCAGGCAGTGGGGTGGGGGGGGGGTGGGGGGCTGGGGGCTTCCTTTAGCTGCGCTCCTTATTAATTGCCTAAAAGTTTTCTATTCTTTAACCTCTCTCTCTCCCTCACAGCCTCCCTCCCTCCGCCACCCCTCCCTCTCGCAGTCCCTAACCTAATCCCCGTCCCTCTCGCCGTGTTGTGTATAGCAGCTGTCGGGTCTCATTTAGGGGAGAAGCTGGCAGCTTGTGCTCACTGGAGGCAGTCAAACGAGTTTCAATGGGCAAAATCATTAAGTTAACACTTTATCTAATGTCCCTATTATCTGCCAGCAGGCATTGTCTTAGAGCCTTAGTGTAGACATGTCTGAAAGTATCTCGGACTCCTAAATTCTCTAGGGAGCGAGAGGAGCCCCTGCAGCCTGTTTCCATCCTCCCCTGCCCCCCCAGCAGCGCTCCGCTCCGCACCGCACGCTGTCGCCTTCCCCCTTTCAGCCTGACCCCCACCCACCCACTCGGAGTCGAAGCTCTCTCTGAACTAATTCCAAACAAAGATAGCGTCTTCCAGGGCTCGCCGTCCGAGTTTGGAAATCAAGGTTTGGTAAGATGGACTGAATCTCCAGCTTAAGTTCTGGTAGGAGGAAAGAAGGCTTGTCTGAGGCAGAGGGAGAGAAAGAAAAAGAAAAAGAAAAAAGAAAAGAAAAAGAAAAAAGAAAAAGAAAAAGGAAAAGGAAAAGGAAAAGGAAAAGGAAAAGGAAAAGGAAAAGGAAAAGAGAAAAAGATAAAGAAAAAGAGAAAGACAAATAAAAAGAAAAAGAAAGAGAAAAAGAGAAAAAGATAAAGAAAAAGAGAAAGACAAATAAAAAGGCAAAGAATAACAGAAAAAGAAGATAAAAAGAGAAAGAGAAAGAAAAAGAGAAAGAGAAAGAGAAAGAGAAAGAGAAAGAGAAAGTGAAAGAACGAAAAAAAGGAAAAAGAACACAGAAAAATAAAAAAGGAAAAGAAAAAGACGAAAAAAGGAAAATAAAAAGAAGAAAAAACAGAAATGAAAGAAAAAAGGAAAAGGAAAAGGAAAAAGAAAAGGAAGAGAAAAAGAAAAAGAAAAAGAGAAAAAAAGAGAGGAGCAAAGCCGCATAAAAGGCGGCAGCCGAGAGAGGTTTTGGCGGGTTTCTTGAACCGGGCTGCAATAATCTCGGTTCAAGTTTTAACATCACCCCCGGAGCATTTGCAATTCCAGCGCAGCGCCCAGCCCGCCCGCAGCCGCCCCAGCGCACAAAGCCGAGGCGGAAAGTTTTGCTGCAGGTTGTGGGGTGAGGAAAATGGCACGCCTGGTCTGCGGGAGGGGTCAGCCCCCTTTCGCTGGAGTTGCAAGGGGGGAGAGGAGGTTATTTGACTTCCCGGTAATTTTATTTTGTTTTGGTTTATTATATGCCTCGGTCTCCTGACTGCTCTCCTGCCCAGGGAAAGTGCCGTCCTCTGCCGAGCCCAGAAAGCGAGGGGAACGCCCCCCCCACCCCGTCCCTCTCCGCCCTCCACNCCCTCCGCATCCCCACTTTTAGCGGGCAAGTCTGCTGCTCCCGCTGCTGTAATCTTCCCTTCCAAAATGAGGCTTGGCGATTATAGAAGATCCAAATAAACGTAGCGGGGCATGAATAATGCTCATTGTAGAAAACTGACACTTGCTCAAGGAAAAGAAAGTTGGCTATAAAATCACTTCATTATTTGCTTGTACTGCGGCTCTGGGGCTAATCCCTCCGGAGGTCAGATTGCTGAGCGCTCGCTCTCTCCCTCTCTCCCTTCTCTGCTTTCAGGTCGCATTTTAGACATCCCTTGCAAAGTGTGTGGTGACCGCAGCTCCGGGAAACACTACGGGGTTTACGCCTGCGATGGATGCTCGGGATTTTTCAAGCGGAGCATCAGGAGGAATAGGACCTATGTTTGCAAATCGGGAAATCAGGTACCAGCCTCAGCGCAGTTCCCTCACCTCCTGCACCTCTTGTCCTCCATCCCTCCAGCGCCCCGTATTGCCCCCTCCGCCAAAAGAAACACCCGCAGCCAAGAGCCAGCTGCCACGCAGCCCCCCCCTCCCTTCCCGGGGGGTCCCGGGCCCAGGGCGGGCCCTGGGTGCCCCAACCCCCTTCCCCTCGGGATGTTCCCCCGCCTCCGGCAGTGCGGCCGCAGCCCACCGGTGCGCCCCGGGGAGGGGGCGATGCGCAAGGAAGCAGCGAGGAGGACGGCGTAGGGAGGCGAGGAAGAAGAGGGGCACCCCCTCGGTAAAACACAATCCACAACCCACACCCACAGGCCATTTCCACCCCCGCCAGGGTGCCCCCGCACCCCGGGTGGAGGCAGCTCCGCTTTTCCCCCTTCCCGCTCCCACCGCGCTCATTTCCATCCCCAAATCGCCCTGGCGAGGATGCGCGGAGCAGGAACTGGGGGCGCGGGGGCGGTGGGGGGAGTTGGGCACAGGCGACCGGGGCTCCCCGAGGGGGCGGTGTCGCCGTCGCTGTCTCGGGTGCTGAAGGCGGCCCGGCCCGGCCCGCCGCGGGGATACGCACCCCGGCGCGGCACGGCCCCGCCCGCTCCCCCGGACCCCCGGCCAGGCGCACCCAGGGGCCGCCCCCTCGGTGCCTTCCTTGGGCGCGCGGAGGGCGCGCTGGTGGCCGCGGCCCGACGGGCAGCTGTGTTGCAGGGGGGCTGCCCGGTGGACAAGACGCACAGGAACCAGTGCCGAGCCTGCCGGCTGAAGAAGTGCTTGGAGGTCAACATGAACAAAGACGGTACTTGCTCCCCCGTCTCCCAGGGCCGGGGCGGCAGGAGGGGGCCAGGCCTTGCTCTGAACTGAGAAGGGGCATGTCACCTCGGGGTGTCCCCCCCCCCCGCCCCCTAATGACCCGCAGCAGCCTTGCTCATTTCTCCCCAGACACCCCTCACGCGGGAGGCATGGGGCTGGCTTCCAAATACTGCGGGGATGTAGGGAAGCCCATCTGAGGGGTGTGGGATACCTGGTGTGGGACCCTGTGGTGACCCCCTTGCCTCTCCTTGGTGACCCGCAGCAGTGCAGCATGAGCGGGGCCCCCGGACGTCGACTATACGGAAGCAGGTGGCCCTCTACTTCCGCGGGCACAAGGAGGAGAGTGGTGGCACCCCGCACTTCCCTGCCGCCGCCCTGCCAGCACCCGCCTTCTTCACCGCCGTCTCCCAGCTGGAGCCCCACGGCCTGGAGCTGGCTGCTGTCACTGGCACCCCTGAGAGGCAGGCTCTGGTGGGCCTGGCACAGCCCACACCAAAGGTCAGCTACTGCCCTGGCCCCCGGAGGGCCTGCACACCTCGCTTTCTGGGGTGCCTGCAACCTGCCAGCCCTTCCTGTCCCTGAGATAGATGCTGCAAAGAGCAATGCTCGAGGCCTTGCGGGTTGTAATGGGGGCTCTCTTGTTATGCCCCTAAAAGCTCTGAAGATACGATGTGCAAGGGGTAGGGGGTCCTCTGCAGAAGGGACATGCAGAAGGACTGACTGATAACCTGCTCTGTACAAACCCTGTCTCTCCTACATCCTTACACCCTCATGGTTGCAGAGGTGTTCCTCCTGCCTGGAGCCCATCCACAAGTCAATTTTAAACGTTGTTTCATGAGAACGAGCTGCAATCACTGAGTTTTCTTCAGCAAAATGCCCATCCCCATAGCAGCATAGTCCAGAAAGTACTATCTGTCCTGAGTAAACCTGTGGCTTGTCCACACAGACACAAATGTGTCTAAGCTGGCTCTGCAC